>CAUYQG010129757.1:0-67412 GCA_963574415.1 Tarsius wallacei
AAAAAAAAAAAAAAAAAAAAAGTTTAGCTAAGACTATGTCACTCTAAGACTTGAAAGCTATACGTCTGTGTTTGATTGTTCAACTACTTGGATGCTTTATTAATTTAGACTGTTCTTCCCAGAGAAAAGGTGCTCTAAAGAGCAATAAATTACCACTGCCTGCTTGTATGGCATTAAAGCTTTATGAAGAGATTTCTGGTCCTCCTTTCTCATCTGGAAAATGGCAAAAATACTTTTCCTAGTTACCTCACAAAGCTATTGTAATTGTAAGCTAACAAATATGGAGGTCTCTGGATATAAAAATCACTCTAAAATATGTGGAACATTTTGCTTTATGCCAAATGGACATGATGTTTTAATGTTTGGTTTTCTGGATTATTTTTGCCATCTGCATTTCTCTGGCAGCTGTATTTAGAAAAATATTCAAGTATACACCTTTGAAATGCCTCACCAAACCAAAATAGAACATTCACACTAGTATAAAAACTCTAAATATATACAAAGTGAACACTAACACAAATATATGAAAAGGCAGGAAAAACAGAACTTTAAAGCTCAAAGGTACATTAGAGGTCTTTTAATTTATCCCTCCCATTTTGGGGGTTACAAAAATGAGACCCAACATAGGATGTGACCAACAGATTGCACGTATCCCTCGTCCAGAGTTTGTAGTAGCATCTCTGAGAACTACTATTAAAATAAATTACATTCCCTATAAAAGCCAGAGGGTGACACAAGAGGACCAAGTGAAGAAATGCCAGACTGAAAAGGTTTGGGTCTTTAAAAACAAACAAAACCAGACAAAACTGTGAACAGGTCTAGCATTTAGGTATTGAGATTTTATAACCACTAGGATATAAACTATTAACAAGCAAATAGACAAAAATGCCGTGTCTGTGGTAGGCACGCTTCAGGTTTTTAGGTGCCTACTTTAACTCAGTATACTGCACATTAATAGATGTTATAGACAAACTCAAATAGTCCAAAAATCTATAATCATTACTTATGATTATTTTCTAAATTATGTCTCATTTAATATTAAAATTCAATTTGCATTCCTTAAGACAAACTGGCTAGGGAATAAGAGAAAGCAAGCCCAAAATTATGTAACTGTCCTGAAAAACCTATTTGCAGAAAATGAAGAATTATTTGTGCTACATACAGCCAATTCCCTGACACAGAAATACCATTATTTGTGATTAATTTGTATCTCTGTATTCTCTTTATAGATAACTAGTATCAAGGAATGTAAACACTAGAGATTACAAAAGTGTGTCTTAAAAGGTTTGTTGAACAAAACAAAAACTCAGCTTGTAAGTGGTATGCCTACTTCTCTCCCTACATATTCAATTTGAGAAGGTGTCTGTTCCTACATTGAGATAGCAGGAATTAGGTTTAAATATGGTACCCTACACAAAAGTATTTAGAAAATGTTCACCAAATACACATTTTGAAAGTAAGAATCAGTGACACTGACTCATTACCCAGAGAGCCATAAGCATGAGCCACTAGTCATCTTTTTTACAAGTAATCTTATTTAAGTTTTTCAATGACTCAACAATACAAAAGAATAAGTGCTGCATCCAAACAATACCACAACCTGATTATTAAAACCAAGGTGCTATGAAACATGTTGCCGGCATTAAAAATTCTATTTAACCCAGCATTCACTCAAGATGAACATATCAGCAAGTTATAATGAAATGATTCTGATTTTGAACCAGATTCTGGCCAATAACTGATAAGGGAAAAGGAAGTATGATCTTAATTTCATTCTTTACCCTAATTATGGCAAGCTGGGATAATAATTTTCCTAAACATGTACTTTCCAAATTTGTTTTTTCCCATGGGATGTTAATTTTTTAATGGTAAATTAATTTGTGCAAAGCAGAGCTCAACAAAGTTATATGGTTTTCTTTCTTTTTCTCGTGGAAGATCCTGTCAAAGTTTTTAATGCCCTTATCCATCATCATCCTTAAAGGGGAGAGTAGTAGGTAACATTTTTCATACTTATTCCTTGGAATCTTTTTTCACATAATACACTTTGGGAAATGCTATTTTAGAACCCTATGGGATCCAATTCCATGATATAACTAAGGCCTCATCTAGAGAAGCTCTTCTCCAGAATCTTAACTAGAGGAAATTGTTCTTAGCGCACATCTACCCACCACATCCGGATTTTACAAGACTAAAATGTAGGAATTTTGGATCAGCAATTTGTTCTTTCACTCTCTGTGCCCTTGAGCAACAAAAAGTCTGCCATGGCAATATTCTAGTCCTACTATGCTGGACCTAATATCCTGAAGTCTTCTCACTACAAACCAGTTTATCAGAACACCTAAATTCATGGAATAGCTGTTGTGAAAACTTATGCATAAAAGAACCAAAACTATAACTGTTGGTTCTCCTAAAATTCAACAGGTAATTATCAAACTGGGATGTTCACAAATACTGGCAAGAATGAGAAAACAGTAAATAAATTAACTCTCAAAAAAATGATAATCATCCATATGAGGTAATTTCGATATGAACAAATCTCTAATATCTGATTTGTTAGATGAACAAGGCTAAAATATCATTGGATTCCTTACCACTGTTTCTCTGCCTTCAAATTGTTGTGGATTTATCATTAGGGATAAGGAATCTGATTAGTTCTGTATTTCTAAGATCATTCCACTCATAATCAGGAGAATATTATGAGGTGGCCCTGTATTTTCAAAAAAAGTTATGTGCAAATTTGGAAAAGCCAAAACTATGCCATATTTATAATGCACATGAGACGCATAGCAGGACCGCTTATCCCTGTATAAAAAATATATAATATATACCACTTAAAATTACCCATTAGTGCCACAAGATGGCAATCTTTCAAAGATTAAACCTTAAGCGATCTCAAAAGCCAACCCTACCCTCTCCCAAATTAGTAAACAGAGATTCCTTTTATTTTGATATTAAGAAGCTGGACTGATAAGTTATTTAATACTATCTTTAAAAGATCTACAAAACAATATGATGTGACATAATGCAAACTCCTGACTCAAAAACTGTTTAAAGATAAACATGCTTGTCTTCCACAAACACAGGAGCAACTTGGTCTAACATTTGTATTTGCTTCTTGGTAGAAAATACATTATTTTTGGCAAAGAGAAACCTGTCAAGGTAATGTCATGTTTTTTCAAGAGCTTAATATTTTCTAGGGCAAGTCAGGTGAATGAAATTGTTAATTACAACATAAACATAACATGAATAAATACAATTAGATAAATTATACATAATTTAAAAATTAAATAGTTTTACTAAAACAAAATATAATCAGTGGACTATTATCTACCCTGCTGTATATAGTTTATTTAATCTTAAGAAAAAAATCTGCACAACACAAAACAAACTAAAAATGGTTTGGTTTTCGCTTAAAAGCACTGATGTGTGAATACATATGTATATGTAAACAACACACATATTTATTCAAGAGATAATCTTTTAAATGCTTAAGGCTTCCTAGCCTCTTCAGGTTCAACAGTGAAGGTCATAGCCTATCAAGCTTTGGAAGTGTACAAAAATCCCTAGGGCCAGAACAGTATTTTCAAACCTAAAAGCTAGTAACCAAGAAAGGGAACTAGAAAATATTCAAAAACTAAGTCCATCAACCACTGAAGATCAAACAATGAACAAAGACAATAGTGACGAAAAAAGGTGGGGGGAAGGGAGTGGCCTCAAATGAAGGACTAGCATTGTGAGATGCAACAGAACCCCAACCTCCTAACACACAAAATAAAAGATCAAAGATTTGAAGGGATTGTTGGCATTTTGCTTTGTTTCATTTAACTCTTTTATCATTCTTGGTGAAGTGCAAAAATAAATAGAGTCAAAAGGAATCTGAGGAAAGTAAGTTTTGAAGGTATATTTTTAAATGACATAAATTTAGGTAAAAGATGAAAACTGTTGCAATTCCAGATGTTCCAATACTAAGTTGAACCTTAGAGGCTCTTAAGATTAATATATTATGCACGGAAATCTCAAGGTAAAATCCTGAGTTAGTTATAGCTGTTTTTAAGGAACCTGAAAGTTGTGGTTACCTGTTACAAGACCACAGCCCTTCTGTTGAACACTAGGCAATATTTGCAAAAATTCAGGGAGAAGAACTTGGTTTCTAAAATTTTGGGGGCAGGCTTTTAAGACTTAAACATTTAAATAATATCTTACCCATGGTTCTTTTACTTTTTAATCTTCTTATGAAAAGTAATTGGGGGCATATCCACAGCTTAACACCTACTGAAATTTAGGAAGTAAACCGGATTTAACTACACTAAACAATAATGAAGGAGGTGTTGCCAAATCACCCTTACACCAAGATGATTCATCAGTGAGGTGTGTTAATCGTCTGTAGTGAATGCACAACTGGAAATTAACAATCCTCATCAATGTTCACCTGTTAAGAGACACTGCACATGTGAAATTTATCACAGGCACAGTATAATTACAGATTTCTACAAGTAAATAGGATGTCAGGTTTTTGTTTTTTTCAGTGATTTCAATAGCATCGTGCGTACCCTGGAAATATTCATGAACCTCAGTGAGTATTGCAGAGTGTGTTACCCAAAAGAAAGATTACAATTTAAAGAACATAGCTAATTTTTCACAGTGCAATAACAGAAAGATGGAAACGAGGGACAGATTATCAACGGGCTAAAGTAGTGATCAGACTGGCACACATTTCAAAAAAATCCATGGTGTGACTACCCAAACGAGGTGAAACTGAAGACAATGTGCTTCCGGTCAAGGAGCCAGTGAGAGAGCCAGAAAGTGAATGGCTCTCTGCAGTTGCAGAATCAAAACTTGATCTTGGTCTGTGTAAGCCAGCAGCAGAACAGGAACGCTGAGGCGTTGAGGAACCAGACCTCTGCTCCACTACCTCATCTGAAATGGACCAAAGAAGAGCAATTCATATGAAAGTATATTTATTTGCCCAAGTCATTCCTGAGAATTTACGATATCAGACTAAGTAAAATTCTGAGCAAGGCCAATTTAATAACGAAGGTCATGTTTCAGTGTTTAAGGAGCAGAGGTAGCAGCAGCCCTTCCCTCCCACAATCATAAACATCACTATTAATCACAACACTTCCACACAGTCAAAACTTGTGGCCCTGAAGTTCTTCTCAACAGAGTATTTGGCATTGGTATTGAAAGCAAGCTGATATCCCTGCATTTGGAAAAAGCACATCCTTGGCAACTCATTTTCTTCTAGCATATCAGCAAAAACAAAAAAAAAATCATTAAGTTAAAAACAAAAGTTACCAACATAACAATGGTTCTAAACCTTTGGTACACATTGGAATTGTCTGGGGGTGGGGGTTGATGTAAGGAAAATTTCTTTCTCTTTTTTTAAAATGCAGATTCCAGTTTCCCAGGACCAGTCTTCAGAAGTTATGATTTGGTAGGTCCAACTGGTTCTCCAAGAATCTACATCTTTTAATAACAACAATATGTAATTTTGATGAAGGTGGTCTAGGATCCATATAAACACTGCTATAATTGATGGTAGTTCAAGAATAAAGTTTAAATAATTTTTTAAAAACAATTTCCCTAACTCTAAACTCAGTTTTACTCTTGTTTCATCTAGCACCTGACCCTTGGTTTATTCTGTTTTTATTGGGCCTCTGAACTGAATAATCATATTGGGTTTATTCAGGTTTAACTCTTGGCACACCCCAAGTACTGGGACATGACTATTCTCCCTGACTCCTTTGGCTCCTAGACTGCCATGGTACCTAAATCCAACCCAAATCTCAATAGAGGCCTATTTGGTCATCTTGGCCACCAAGGATAAGGAAAACTGATGAAGGGGAAAGTTATAATAAGACATTATAATTCTAGCTAATAAAATATGAACAGATAAATGAGATAAAGAATCTGATAAGCCAGCTAATTTTAGGTAAAAACAGGTTCCCTGTTGTTCCGTACTTTTGCTCCACAGCCAACACTTCAAATGACTATTAAGCCAAGAAAGCACTTCTTTTGGAAAGGTGCTGAAGAAGAGTATGTATACCACATGTCTCTCATCCTGTTCACTTCACTCACCTTTTGGTTAAGTTTAGATTACTTAAAAACGAATGTAGGACCTACCCACCATGTCTTTGAGACGATTTTAACATATGGTCAACTAATGCCAAGTTTCATCTTCTCAGAGCTCACACCTGCATCACTCACTTACCATCAATGCTTTTAAAGTCTAAAAGATAGCTCCTGTTGTCAACCAGGTAAAGCTGTAAGCTCATTTTCACATAATTGCCAGTCACCGGATTTTTTCTTCTTACACGAAGATGGTAAGCATTTACTACCTAAAATGGGAAATCAATAAAAATAAACTACAAAATGTCTCCCTTCTTATTGAAAAGCATGTAAAAAACAAATAATTGATAGGGGTGGTGTAGGGAATGGATTTCTGAATATTTTTTAAAAATATTACAGGTGGTTTACTTTAGTATTTATCTAATCTTCACTAGAAATATTGTATGTGTACAGCAACTAAAATTTAATGAAAACTACTTGAATGAATTTGGTGTAAAGGGAAGAAAGAGAAATAAAAAAATGTAAAGGGAATTCAGAGATTATATAGAACCAAGTCTTCACTCCAGATACACACCCACTCTAAAACACCAATAATAATTTTAGTTACCCAGCTTCTACTTGAATACTTTCACCATGCATATGGAGTAGAAGGAATAAACAGAGACTAACATGACCATGGTTTGTACCAGGTACTGCCACAAAATTAAAGTATCACAATAACTCCATAACAATGACATTATTTACCTTTCAAAAACAAGAAACTGCAACTCAGATAAAGATTTCTGTGTTTTTAAAACATCTATAATATTCATTTCAAAATTCTTCAGTACAAAATTTTAAAAATGTTAACATCTCTTTTTTAATTTTATAAATAAAACTGCTTCAAAAAAAGAGACCTGTTTTTAAATGGTTTTAAGAAAATATTCATTTATCAATTTCATATACAAATAATGAAAATGATTTATTCAAACAAGTCAAATGAATATCTACATGGCAAATTTGGATGTTTTTCTTCTTCCTTTAAAAAATGTTCATCATAGTCTTCAAGAAAAAAAGCAAGAGTGAAAGAGATATCTGAAATGAAAAAATGCCCCCTACAATATTTCAAGTTGATCACTTTTTGTTTCTTGACCAAGAATGCTATTCTGTAATTCCAAAAATATAGGTTGCCAACATCAACAGTTCTTCATCTTATAAAGTCTATTTGTTTTGTTTTGAATGTACATGGTATATTAATATTATTGAAAAGAGCAGGGTTTATCAGCCAAAAGTATCAAGACCATTAAATTTATATCTAAAACAAAACAACTTTAGTTTGAAATTAAAAATTTTTTAAAAACTAAGATTTTTAGTCTCTAAATTTAATAAATTGTATACCTATATCAACACCAAGCCAAATAGCCTTTCTTGTGTACAAATACTACTTTTAAGAACACAAAAGGGGTGAGATTGGCAGTTGAGGGAAACTGCTAGGGGAGGAAGGGGCACACCTCATCAACAAGGGTACCTGCATAATCAGTGTTTGTATACCTAACCTTGAATTGTATCCCACATCTTTAAAATTTAAAATATATATATATATTACATATAAAATGTTAACATCTCTTTTTTAATTTTATAAATAAATTTATATATATATGTAATACACAAAAAACTCACATTGACAACTGGTTGTCCATAGAAGCCTATGAGCTCTCACTAGAAGTGTCTTCTCCATCAAGAGACAGACAGAGGGTATTGTCTTGAGCCTTCTTTATGCCCTTCTAGAATGTGGGCCTCCAGCTACAGAATAGTAGAGACCTGTGCTGTCCAATATAGCAGCCACTAGCTACAGGAGGCTACTGCAGAGCACTTGAAATACAGCTAGTAAGATTGAGATGAGCTAAAGGTGAAATGCATGCTAGAATCAAAACAGCTTTTTACTGACCTTAATACTCAACTCAGAAGCTCAGAGCAGCTTAGTGCACAGCAAAATGGTACCTACAGATGATCTGAAAGACACTGCAGTTTCTTACCTTCCATTCAAAATCCAGCTGCTTCATTGCTCGGTAAACTTCAGCCATGATGTCATAGGGTTTACTCTGACTTCGGATTCCAAGATGCCACTTGGCTTTTTTCACAGCTAAAGATTTGGGCTTAGTGGTATTCAGTGCATCCAATGGACATCTTGCTTTTGGGCTGTCTGCTATAAGAGGTGGCATCCTTTCTGGGTGAGGTTTCAGGCCTGGGGGGATATGCATGGCACTATCATCCATAAAGGAACCAGATGGAGGACTGGAGGCGAGGTAGAACTCACTGGCTTGGTTCATTATTCTCCGATTGTCAATGATAAGATGATAAGCCACTGCAAGCTGGTCTTGAGGGTCACCACTATATAAACTGTTCATTACTTCTGATTCTGTACACTCAAATTTTTCACACACTTCTTTCACAGCCTCGTCATCAATGACATTAGCATCATAGGAGGGGTCTTCAGGAAATAAGTAAGTGGGCAAATCTTGTTTAAACCATTCATGCTCTCTAGGAAAAACACCACAATACACTAGTGTAAGAACATGCTTTGGCAATTTCCAATACTTTAGACATGGTGCAGTACAAGGTGACAGAATCAGAAAAACCTGGTCTCTAGAGTCCTGTCACTGCCATTTACCAGCTATGTGATTCTGAGCAAGTTAATTAACCCCTACCCTTGAATAATGATGGTTATTAAGACTTGCATATTTGGCTGACATTTTCTCAAAAATGAACACAGTGAGCCCGCTGCTTCAAAGAAAACAACTAGCAATATTTTTTGCTAATGATAGAATTCAAGCTTTCAAGCAAAATTTCAAAATTGTGTATAATTTGTATCTACCTCCATGGGTTTGACAGCTTCCAAATACTTAGACTTTCTGATGTAGTGTTAAAAATAATAAGCATAATTTTTGATAGGATATAGTAAATATGTCGCTGTTTAGAAAATCTGCAAAGTCTAATAGCCCAGCATTTTCTAAATGACCAGTACATGGTGTTACAGAAACATGCATGCATAAAACACTCACTCAAAATGCAAGATAGGCTATCTTCTTATAATATAATAAACTAAAAAATAATCATTGATATGTTTTATGATTTGATATTACAACTAACATGTTATGCTTTGGCTTAATATCAGAAAAATATCACAATTATCTGAAAGGCTATTAAAATACTCCTGTCTTTTCCAACCACTTACCTGAGCGGTCAGGTTTTTTTCATATACTTCAACTAATACAAAATATTGCAACAGATTGAAAGAAGTAAGAACTTAGCTGTTTCTGATTAAGCCAAACATTAAGGAAATTTGCAAAAATGTAAAATAATGCTACTCTTCTAACAATTCTTTTGTTTTGGAAAATATGGTTATTTTTCAAGAAAATATGTATTATTTAAATTAACATGTAATGGATTTATTGTTATTTTAAGTGAATTAAATATTTTTTCTCAGTTTTAATTCTAATATGATACATATTGGTAGATAAAATCTACATTTTAAAAATAAGCTTTAAGGTCCTCAGTAGTTTTTAAGAGTTACAAAATACCAAAACCAAAGTTTGAGAATTGCTCTCTTAAATTTTATTTTCTCACTTCTGGGCCTTTGTACCTGATGTTGCTATTACTATCCTAGAATATCACATCCCTTTTCATCTAACACAAACTACTCCTTCAAAATTGTTTAAGCATCACTATCTGTAGAACTGGGCACCCCTTAAGCCAAATTCTGATCGAGATATATTTTGACTGAATGTCTTTTATTCGCTGATTAATTCTGTTATAAATATTTACTGAGGACATACTCTAGGCAAAAAAACACAGAGTGTCTAATGGGGTGGCTAATGCTTTGATTTATTGTAGAGACAAGGCCTTGCCAAATGGCCCAGGCCGGTTTGCGAACACCTGGACTCAGGCAATCCTCTTACTTCCACCTCCCAAAGTGCTGGGATTGCAGGTGTGAGCCACTGCATCCGGCTATGTTTGGTGATTTTGCTGAACTAATTAAATAACTAATTAAGTAAAGTCTGTATTCACAGAGGTTATATTCACAGAGGTTATATTCTAGCTGATTATAGATTAAACAATGACACATAAAAATAAATATAGCTACAAATATGCAAATCCTATGATAAAGATTGTGAATGGAAAAGCACAGAGTAAAATGAGAGTATATAATTTAAAATGAGAGGCAGGTGATTAGGGAAGCCACTGAGTAATATTTACACAAATACGAGAAGGATCAGAACTCAGCTAAGCAAAGAGTTGAGGAACAGGTATTCCCAACAAAGAAACAATATGTGCAAAGACCCTGAGACAAGAAAGTTTTGCCATGCTCTAGGAACAGAAGTGACCCAATATCATGAAAGCATAATAAGTTATGAGATGGTGTGGCAAATGAAAGCAGATGTTTCTGAGAACTTCAGACTATAAAAATTCTTGATGAAAATCACTGAAGAATTTTAAAGAGACAGGGTAACATAATCAAATTTGCATTCTGTAAAGATCATTTTGCTTGTAGTATAGAAATTGAATTGAAAAGATAAAAAGGATGATGATGATGCTACTTGCAATAGTCCAAGAGAGAAATGATGGTGTGCCAGACCTGAGGATATAAAAACTTCCACGCCTGCTAGTAGGTCTTTCTGTCATAACACATTCTTATAGTTGTTGATTTTATTTCTTACGCTTGCTCACTAAATTGGGAGCTTCGTGAAACAGGGACCATACCTTATTTAGCCCTAACCTACTACCCAATACAGAGTAAATGCTCAATAAATGTTGAATAAATACATGATGAATAGAAATATGAATGTAAAGACAAAAATAAATTCCTTAATATGTGTATTTGCTATATCATACTGTTAAGCATCTATTAATGTTTAGAAATAAAAATAATTGATATTGTTAACAGAAGACAAAAAATTATGTTACACGTCTAACCTTTTTAAAATATCAATGACAGCCAGGTGCGGTGGCTCACACCTGTAATCCCAGCACTTTGGGAGGCCAAAGGGAGAGGATTTCCAGAGCCCAGGGATTCGAGACTAGCCTGGACAACTTGGTGAGACTTCGTCTCTACAATAAATCAAGAAATTAGCTGGGTATGGTGGCACATGCCTGTGGTTCCAGCTACTTGGAAGGCTGAGGTGGAAGGATTGCCTGAGCCCAGCAGGTCAAGGTTACGGTGGCCGTGAGTGTGCCACTGTACTCCAGCCTGGGTGACAGAGTGAGACTCCAACTTGAAAAAGAAAGGGAAGGAGGGAGGAAGACAAACAGGGAAGTTAAGCACTTTCTAAATAACTCAAAAATCTACCCTCCCATAAAACAATAAAAGACTAACAAAAATTGTCAAAATCAACTTCTTTAGAACTCTGGAAATTAACCAAAGGATTGCAATGATCTGAGAAGTGTTCATTCAAGAAAAATGGCTGAATCTCAGTGAGAAAAGCAGGATTTGTAGCTTTTTAAGTTGCCCTATACCCATCTTCCTTTCTCCAGCTCCATGGTAGACTTGAAGACCAACAGTCTCATAATCATAGAGCTAAGAAGACCAACAGCATAACAACCACTGAGGTGCGGGGGTGGCAGGAAGAAAGGAGCAAAATAGGTTTGGAGCACCCAAAAGTCCTATCCCCAAATAACTGTCATTATTTGACATGTTTAGCAGTTTCCTGGAAAACTTCACTCACAGGCCTTGCTTTTATTTGACCTGACTCCGTCAGTGCTTACTCACTACAAACAGCCTTTTCCCCCGGGCAGTTGTTTAAAAAAAAAAATGGCAACTGTCTAACATCCCAGCTGTCTGAAGTGGCAATAAGAGGTGGGTAAACAAGAAGCTGACCAAAACCTTAAAAGAAAAAAATCAAGAAATAAGATTTTCAAAGGGGTCTTTAAAAAGCTCTAATACATATTTCTGGGCCAGGAATATATGCAGGGCTGTGTGTATACCCAAGAAACAACTCAAAAGACCCAAATTTCTCATCACTGGCAGAGAGTTTGAGACTCTGCATAAGCAAGAAGTGAAGGCTAAGGCAAAGTTATAAACTGCCTGTAGGAACACTGAAGCTATACCTCAACATGCACACAGAATCCATCAACAAAGGATGAGAGACTTATTAGATCAAGGTATCTAAGGAAATCTCTGTCTAATCATTAGCTGACCATTAAACTAACCAATGAGAGATTTTGGTAGGCTATAACAAAGAATACAGACTTTATTTAATTAGTTCAGCAAAATCACCAAACATAGCTGGATGCGGTGGCTCATGCCTGCAATCCCAGCAATTTGGGAGGCAGAAGCGAGAGGATTGCCGAGCCCAGGTGTTCGCGGACCAGCCAGGGCAACTTGGCAACACCTTGTCTCTACAATAAATCAAAGCATTAGCCAGGTGTGATGGTGCACACCTGTAGTTCCAGCTACTTGGCCGGCTGAGGTGGAAGGATCACCTGAGCCCACCAGGTCGAGGCTGCAGTGGCTGTGAGAGTGCCACTGTGCTCCAGTCTGGGTGACAAAATGAGACTCCAACTCAAAAAAAAAAAATCACTAAAAAGAATCACTAAATAAACAGGAATGGCAACAACAACATACAATTATAAACTCTCAGAGAAATGAAAACATACGAACATACAAATTATGTATGTGAATATTCATAGCACCACTATTCATAAGAGCCAAAAAGTGGAAACAACTCAAATGTCTAATAAATCGGGTCCCCAACCCTCAGGCCAAGGACCCAACCAAGTCACATAGCAGGAGATGAGCTGGGATTCATACTCACTTGAACTTCAGACCGCTCCCTTTTAACTACAACATTAATAGTATAACTAATCTTAAAACACCTGGGGGAACACAAAGATGTGCTTTCCATAAAGACAATGTCTGTCTTCTTTACCACTATATTCCCAGCACCGAGCATAGGACCCTACAGAGAGCAGAAGCTGCATAAATATTTGCTGAATGAATACAGCAAAAATTATTAAATATGCAAACATGAAGACAGATTTTCTAACCTCCAGTGGCTTCCTATCTTATAAAAAATAACATGTAGCTGGGCATAGTAGCATGTGCCAGTAGCTCCAGCTACTTGGAAGGCTGAGGCGGAAGAATCGTCTGACTCCAGCAAGTCAAGGCTGAGGTGGCTGTGAGCGTGCCACTGCACTCCAGCCTGGGCGACACAGTGAGACTCTAACTCCAAAAAAAAAAAAAAAAAAAAAGAAAAAAAAAAAAACAGAGAAGAATGTGTATAAAATAATATTAGGACAGTATGTAGTAGCATAAATAAAATACCATGATAGATTGGAGGAAGGACAGATGTCATGGAAGAGTAGAAACATTCTAAGTTTTGAATTCAGGCAAGTTCTGAGTTAAGCCCCAGTTCTGTCTCTATTAGTTATGTAATTTTCAAGGAAAACAGATTTACTCAACATTTACTATGTGCTATCCTTGTGATTTTGCTAAACACTTAGACCCTAATTTAAATGAACTTACCATTTAAAAGGGCAAACAGATACATAAATAAATGACATAACCTTTCTAAGCTTCAATTTCATGGCTTGTAAAATGAGAATAATAGCTATCTATTAGAAATAAATGCAATAAAATAGGTCAAGCCTATAGCAAAATGCTTTGTATAGAGTAATTTTTCGATAAGAAGTAATTCTTTTCCCTGTTGAACCATACTTCATCAAGTCAATAATTCTCAAACATTAAAAACTGAATATACAGATTCAAGTTATTACATTATTTACAGAGAGAATGATACTCTTTAATACTAACCACCTATGTGCAAATTAAACTCTTCCTGGTAGACTTATTTACATTTTTCTTCTAAAGCCTGTAAATATACAAACATCTGTTTTAAAATAACAATATCAATGCTGTTACTATTTTAAATTTATATGCTGATACAAGCAAATGCAATTATATCAGCTTGTCTAATTTTCTTTCCAAGGAAAAGCCAATTAAGAGAACTATTTATGCTAAAGAACTATGAAGATAAAAGGAGTTTTCTTCCCCCTGCTAAGTTCATTTCTATAATTAAATCTGGTGGCTGATTTACATTTTTCCATTTTTATGCACGAGGCCTGGAACACCAAAGAATGGCTGGGGAAAGAAAGGGATACATAAATGCAAAAGCAATCATCATTCTTGCTTCCAAGAGATCAGCAGCAGTCACCAAAACAGTCAACTTAGCCACCATTTTGAATAGTCCAATGGTCAGAGGTCTCAAAATAGACATCCTAGCTTATAAAAAGAAAGAGAAGGACTCTGGGAAGATGTCAAAAGAATGAATTTGTAAACAAACACAGATGAAATCTTGGGTAAGAACAAAAAACCTTTAAGAAACATGACTCGATAGGTAATAAGTAGAAGGCAATGACTCATCTTGCTTCGTGTGTGCTATATAAAGTTCATACTCACAGAAGCATCAGCAAGGGCACTTTCCCAAGTTTCTAACATGACAAGTGATCCTTCACAGTAAACCACTCACAGCTATTTAATTCAAAAATTTAGCTAAACTTTTTATGCTGCCTGTCATCAACCATATATAAAATATATAAAACTTAGCCTGTTTTCCTTAGATATTTTCTGGACATATACTATATTCCCAGGCCTTTGTATGTACAAAGATGAGTAAGACACTCTCTACCTTGACATAATAATAATTAAAGGGAAAGAAAAGTCACACCAAGAAATAACCGGATACAGGATGAAAATGGAATAATAAAAGCATGAACAAAATGTTGATGCAACAGAAGTGGAAAGACTCAACACTGCCTGGGGAAATCAGAAAAGATTTCACAAGGGAGGTGACATGAGAGCAGAACTTTAAATGATGAATGGAAGTCTGTCAGGTCAAAGAATCAGAAAATGTATCAAGCAAAGAAAAGAAGATAAAAGTATAAACACAGGCATGAAGGCGTAAAGTCTACGTTTGAGGAACAAGAACAAGTTCAATGTGGCTGAAGCACTGGTAGAAGGGTGAGGCAGTGAGGGCAGGAAACAAAACTTCAGGAAAAGCATTCAGTTTCATTCTCATTTCTACTGCTATGAGAAAATATGTGTAACAGGAACAAAAAGAAAAATCACCTTATGTCTTTGATAGTTGCTCGTTTCAGAGGGTCAACCTGTAGCATGTGCATCAGGAGAGTAGCAACAGAACGATTGAGATATTCTGGAATATAAAAAACACCCCCTCGGATCTTCTTAAATAACGTAGGCACATGCTCATCATCAAATGGGAGGGTGCCACATAGGAGTGCATACAAAATAACACCACAGCTCCAGATATCAACTTCAGGGCCTGCGTACAATCTGACAAAAAAGATGACAACACAGATTTGAAATACAAGTATCACTTGTTCTCATGTACATACACATATAGATATATACTGCTTCTATGTATATGTAGTATAGATTCAGTACATAATGATTTACAAGGTCTTTAATGAAGTCCATGGTTTGAATACTCAACAGTTGTTCCCCCAAAGAGAATAATTGGTCTAACCAATTACTATTCAAGTTTGCTAAATTAATAGGGTATTTTTGTGCATCACAAAATTGTTTAACATTTACATTTTTTAAATGGTTGATTTTTGAGGGAACCATCAAAGCAGATAACCATAAACTTGAAAAACAATACTACAGTGTATAGACTAAATCTTTTTCCCATAGAACTATTACAAGAAAGGAAATGTACATATAATAGAATTTTTGTCCTTGGAACACCTATTTTAAAGAATAGTTGAAACATTAAAGTACCTAACTAGTACTGTGTAGACAGTAGTTACTCTGTATCATGTCATCCTGAATACCTACTACTTGCATTTCTAATCACTTCCTAGTTCATAGGACTATGATTAGCTTTGATCCAGATAACCTATGCCTAGAGTTTTACTCCTTTTTTCTCTCATCTTTCTATATATTAAAATTCTCCTGATAGCACATTCAAACCTAGGTCTGAGGAAACAAAGTAAAGCTCTACAATTCCAATGAAAAGAATATAATCTATTTCTATAAAAACTGCTGTCCACTATTTATATGATCTGCTGTATTGTTCAAACTCCTTGCAATGGACTGAATGTTTATGTCCCCCTAAAAGTCATATGTTGAAATCCTAACTCCCAAAGTGATGGTATTAGGAAATGGGAACTCTGGGAGGAGATTAGGTCATGACAGCAGAGAACTTATAAATGTGATATACAAGAGAACCCAGAAAGAATACTTGTCCCTCCCACCATGTAAGGTTACAGTGAGAATACAGTAGTCTATGAGGAAGTTGGCCCTCACCAGTCACCAAATCTGTCGGTACCTTGATCTTGGATTTCCCAGCCTCCAGAACTGTGAGAAATAAATTTATGTTGTTTATAAGCCACCCAGTTTATGGTATTTTTCTTACAGCAGCCCAAATAAACTAAAATACTCCTGTATCTTCTATTTCCAACAGTCTTTTCTACTTTTGTAGAATTATGTTAATTTTTTAAATCACACGTTGATCCCTACAGAAAGACTTGAGTTTACCACTGTAATCTGTATAAACATTTTTGTAATGTACCAATGAATAAGTTCATGAGTCATTATACAATCTCGACTTGTATAGCTTAAGTTCATGAAACAACAATATTATCCCCCCAAAATCTTACTCTTCCAAAGACAAAATATAAAACTATTCTCTATATACTTTATAAAATATGTAAAGTATTATTAAAGAACTGTGTCAAATAAATAATGACACTAGTTTAAATTTAACAAATGCTTACTCTATTATCTATATTTTTCTAAAATCAAAGAGATATGCTAAATCAAAATCTATTTCAGTTTTTTTAAATGAGAAAATCTTCCTAAGTACATTTATAACAACATCTAAATGAAACATTTAAAATGTTTTAGTATAACCATTTCCCTTCAAAAACTGAAAAGTAAGCAAACAATCTGTTTCTACCATGTTAAAAAGTATGACCTTCCAAAGAGAATATATTATAATTAAACGTTATCAGAATGAGCGCAAGATTATAAAACTTACTCTTCACGGATACATGATTACCTGCCTGAGATGACTTCTGGTGCTGCATAATTTGGTGAGCCACAACTAGTTCGCAGAAATTCACCGTCTGACATCATATTAGATAATCCTGAAAATAAAAGTAATGTTTACCTGATGCTAGGTATTTTTTTAAATAGTAGGTGTAGATAGATACATGAGTAAAATGCCAAGTCTTTACACACATCATTTTTTTAATAATTAAAAAAAGCTGTGGAAAGCCTTTGTTAGACTGGAAGGAGACTTTCAAAATGCTTATACTATGACAAAAAAAAGCTAAAGTTTATCATTTATGATTGGAATTAAATTTCCTTTCTAAATAAAAATGTTGATTCACTTCACAAATGAGGTTATTCTAAAGTATACTGACTTTTCTTAACATAAAAAGCATCAAAATATTATTTACCTACTTTTATAGTTAAAGAAATAAAATAGAGGATACTACTTTTGTATTCTTTGCTTTCAAAAGCCTTTTTTAAAATTCTGTGATTAGAAACCAGACAGGCCCCAATTCATAAAAAGATTATATGCTAACGTTTTTAACTGGGAAAACTATTCAATACACAAAAAAATAATCTATTGAGTGAAAAATCTGACTCAACTATAGTAATTAATGAGTTTAATAATTTGGAGAAGGAAAAGAAATAGAGAAACTATTTTCTTCATTTTGAGATTAAAGACAAAATACAGACAAAAATTTTAAATAGACAACACTGAAGTCTGGCAACTTTCTATCTCTCTCTCTTTAATCTCTCATTTCCTAATCTTTTTCTGAAACACCCAGTTATAGCATCCTTTCCAGGTCAGAGAGTATTTGAAGTATAAAATTCAAATTTTACTTTCCTTATATTCTTGACAAAAACTCCCAGTTCTCTAATCCAGTTGTTAGATGTTAACCTTAAGATCCACTTAAGGATCCAATTCAGAAGGATTATAAAGCTTTTTTCAAAACTCCATGCAAATTTTCATGTACCTCTGTTTATGTGTATCCATCAGGTGAAGTGCCCATACTTGGATCAAATTTTTAAAGGAGTCTGGGACTCCTCCCCACCCTTCAGAAAACCAGTTAAGTATCATTTCCTTAGAAGAAAATGCAGATTGAAAGGACTTATCTTGTTGATAGCCTTCTAGCTTCTCTAGAGGTATCTGCATTTTAAAAATGT
Organism: Tarsius wallacei; assembly: GCA_963574415.1. Lineage (NCBI taxonomy): Eukaryota > Metazoa > Chordata > Mammalia > Primates > Tarsiidae > Tarsius > Tarsius wallacei. The sequence goes on from CAUYQG010129757.1 coordinate 18,287, forward strand.
ATTTCAATGAATAGAACACGCTATCGAGGAGATTTCAACTAATCCCTTTTCATGGTTCAGGATTTACAAGACTGAAATGGAAAATTCTTCGTTCTGTAAGAGTTATTAGAGACATGCTTTAAAAAGCAGCTAGTATATTTCTGAACGACTCTGAAGTTACATACCAAAATCAGCAATCTTGGCATTCATGTGTGCATCCAACAGGACATTCTCCGGTTTCAGGTCTCGATGAACAACCATATGCCTATGGCAGTAATCCACAGCAGACAGAATCTGCTGAAAGAGCCGTCTGGCTTCTATCTCTTCAACCTGTCAGGTACAAAACGGACTGCATTAAGAATATCTGGGACTTCTACTTAGCAAGCGTTTTTGTTTCCTAATCAGCCTACATATAACTAAGCAAGTTAAGTTAGACTTATGTTGGAATTCTCAACACAAGTTGAGAATTCCAACACAAAACAAACAAAACAAACCAATGAAAAACTTGTCAGAGCTCAACATATCAAAGCTTTTTCTTTGTTGCTAGGCAGTAATATTTAAATTTCAATAATATTATTAAATGTGCACAATGTTTTGGGGAATAAACAGTAAAACAAATGAAAACAGAACTCATGTGAAAGTACTAAGAAAGGGAAATAACTGAATCTTCAACATGATTTTACAGAACAGATTTGAAAAGCATAGGCATCATCTTGGCAATTAAGTGGAATATGTTTTATAAAAATCTTTATTTCAAAAGACATACTTTTTAAGAAAAAATTTGTCTAATACTCTGTATGTTTGATTGGACATTATTACAGAAGCAATTCCAACTTTGAAGATATATTTCCCATTTGCTATTTCCTAATACTTTCCTCTTTTTTAGCTTAGAGACTTAGTATACCAGAAGTATGTTACTCACCCGTCCATGCTTACAGATGTAGTCAAATAATTCACCGCCAGACACATATTCCATCACCATAAAAAAATCTGTTGGGGTGCTGATCACTTGGTATCTTTTTTGTAAATAAAAAAAGTTAACAAAAAATGTTACTTTAACCAAAATCAACCTCATATAGCTACTGTTGCTATAATTTAATATTCCAATGTTTTATAATTTAATCATGTTATCAAAATAATCACAAAGCTATACACATGGAGCATTACAAAATTATTCAACTTCTTGAGGCTCCTGGCCAATCCTTCAGATCTTCCTTTTCATGTTTATATAATTTTTGAAATCCTTAATTCTTCAATAACTAAGTTAAGCAATCATTTTTCCATTTAAACAAAAATTCGTTTACAGTCAAAGGAGATTAACTATCATATATTTAAACATAAATTAAAAATATTCTTGGACATGTAAAATGATTCCACAAAAATATAGTCAACAAAATCCAGAGAGAAGGAAAACAACCCTTACTTCAACAAATAAAATACAAGAAACAAAGGGAAAACTATATATAAAAAGCAACTCAAGGCTTGATGCAGTGGCTCATGCCTGCAATCCCAGCACTTTGGGAGGCCAAAATCAGGAGGACTGCTTGAGCCCAGGAGTTTGAGACCAGCCTAGGCAACATAACGAGATCTTGTCTCTACAAAAAAATCAGAAAATTAGCCGGGTGTAGTGGTGCATTCCTGTAGTCCCAGATACTCAAGAAGTTAAGGTGGAAGGGTTCCTTGAATCCAGAAGGTCAAGGCTGCAGTTAGCTGTGATTGTGCCACTGCACTCCAGCCTGGGTGACAGAGACCTAAACTCAAAAAAACTAAAAATTTATTAAAAAGTATTCAAGAGAAAAGCTGACCAACTATATTGTATAGGCTTGTTTTGATTCTGATTCAAACAAACCAGCTTTAAGAGCTATTTATGATAATCAGGAAAGACTACATACTGACTACATGGTTGATATTATCTTAAAATTTTAAATGTAATAATTGTACTATGCTTACATTAGCTAACTTTTTAAGAGTCCTTATCTTCTAGAGTAGATACTGAAGAGTTTACAGACTGAAAACATTATGTCTGAGATTTGTTTCAAAATAATCTGGGGTAGGGGAGAGGGGACCAGATAAAACAATATACTGACTACTGTTTAACTGAATAACAGATCCAGGAGCCTAATAACTTTACTTTTGTAAATGTTAAATAACTTCCATAATGAAGAATTAAGTATGTGCAAATGTATATGCAAATGTGGATGTATAAATGTGTGTATATTTCTAGGCCCACATCTGGGCATATTAAAAAATAGTAAAAAACTTTATTTTACAAAATACAAGTTTTCCCCCAAAACTATAACAACCTACCTCCATACACATAATTTTATCAAACCAAGTATTGGAAACTTTGAAAATAAGTCAAATATAATATCAATGTTTTAATTGATGAAGGGTGTAGCACTTAATATTTATGTATATGAACAATTGTTTTACTTTTTCTTCCTTTCTTTTTTTTTTTTTTTTGAGTCAGGGTCTCACTCTGTTGCCCAGGCTGGAATATAGTGGCATGATCATACCTCACCACAGCCTCAATCTCCTGGGCTCAGGTGATCTTTCTGCCTTAGCCCCTAGAGTAGGTAGGCTACAGATATGTATTACCACACCAAGCTAACTTTTTGATTTTTTGTAAAGACGAGGTCTTGCTATGTTGCCTAGGATGGTCTCGAACTCCTGGGCTCAATCAATCCTCCTGCCTTGGCCTCTTGAAGTGATGGGATTATAGGCATGAGTCGCTGCACCTGGCCCAATCGTTATACTTTTAAAAATTGGTTGCTTTGTTTATAAAGGCTTATCTACAGTGTGATTATGAGTAATATCTAATTTACACCCAGCAGAAGGCACAGGTAGGTGTTGATATTACCCTCTAAACAGTGCACCATGACACAGGATATGTCAGAAGCTGGGGAACCCTTTGGTAATTTGTCCACCCAGACAGGGTACCTTTTATTAATGGGCACAAAATCAAGTGTGTGTTATGATGAACCTGGTTGCTATTCCTCAATAAAGAAAAGGGGAAAATTGGCCAGAACGTTGGTGATATAACTACATGTATAAATTAAATGCTTGGAAAAAGTAAAATATTAAAGTCTTAGTACTGAAAATACAAGTTTTCAGAAGAAACATTTTACAAATTTACAGAAATGTTTTAGTAGCAATCTTAGGTCTTTGGGGAGAAACATGACATGGTATCCCATTGTATATTAAAAAAATGAACATAACTGAAGAATAAAGTTGAGACTATTTCAAAGGAATTCTGCAAAGTAATTTTACCTGAGAACTCTAGAAGAAATGGGCTTATAAAAGCCATCTTAAAAGGCACCAAAGTGAGCATGCAAACTGAATAGTTTAAGGTAGGTGCATCTGCTCCATCACCTCATCCTAAGATGATCTGATTTATTAACAATTAATCACTTCTGTGCTCTGTACATCCTGGATGGGGCGCAAGAGGGAAGCAGTGATGAATTCTAATAAATAAATTTAGCTGCTGATTCTTCTGAGCATACCACAGGACATCAATAGATGTTGTTGGATGAATTATCTCATGAAAACTCTAACTCCAAAGCAGTCACTATCCCACACCAAAGGCCAATCTTGAGCAATAAAAACTATAACCAACTAAGCATTTACTGTGTGCCAGACACTGAGCTATTAAATGGTGACACAACTTTTATTGATTATCTACTTGTATTGTACTTGGTGAGATCAACAGTTGGTCCCTCTACTTGCGGAGCTTATAGTCTACCCAGAAAGATGAACATTAAACAAAGATTCTCTTCAGACACAAATCTGATTCATCTCCAGTGGCCTCCTAATTTAAAATCTTCAGGGGTTTCCCATTGCTCTTAGGTCATTAATAAATCAGGTCCCTGTCATCTCTATTGTCTTGTTTCCCCTTTGATTCACAACTCCAGTTACACTACTTTTTAAAGTCTTAGCCACACTGCACTTCCTCCTGCTACAGCTCCTTTGAATAAGTTGTTTCCACTGACCTGAATACTATATTATGGCCTGTACCCCATCCTCCAACTAGTTACTAATCATCCTTTAGATCTCAGCTTAAAGGTCACTTCCTAAGTCCAAGTCAGATGTCTTTTGCACAAAGACACACTTCCCTTAGCTTCAAATCATGCATCTCAGTTTATAACTATATGTTTTATTATTATAATGATTTGATAATGAGAACGTACCTAGCTAAGTGCCTTTAACAAAGTATTTAAGTAAATGTATGAATAGGTACTTTTAAATAATGTGAGCCACACCAGAGTAAGCTGAGATTGACAAGATATAGCAAAATGACAGCACAACTTCAACCAATGAAATTTCAGTTAACCAGAATGGGGTGCGGACAAAGGGAAACAACTTTTAGAAGAAAGAAGTCCTAAGAAAAGAGCTTCATATTAAGGATTTAATGGAAAAGGTAAATTCCGAGATTATGTTCTCAGCGTGGCCAGAGAATGTCAAATCTCTTGTGCCCTCTAAAATAATGATATCAATGCATTATAAGAAACTCAATCATGAATTAGTCACACATGTCATTATTATTTTATTACAGAAGTAAACTAATGTGCTTTAAGTTTTTTTCAAGACTACATTTTTTTAACTTTTAATTTTTTTATTTTAAAGATGTAGGGTACAATTCAGGGTTATGTTCATTATGCAGATACCCTTGTTGATGAGGTGTGCCCCCCCTTCCCCAGGCAGATTCTCACTACTGCCAATCCTGCTTCCCTGCCCCCACTCCCGGCAGTTTCCTGCTACTGCCAATCCTTTTTTATAGTATTACAATAATTGTTCAAGGTCTGTTTATGAGTGAGAGAACATGTGATTACTCAGTTCTTTGTTTCTGTGAAAGATCAGAGTATTACAGACTTAAGTCTATCCAGATTGCTGTGAAGTTCATGATTTTGTTCTTCTTTATGGCTGCGTAATATTCCATCGTGTCTATGTACCACATTTTTTTTATCCAGTCCTCTTTTGATGGGCAGCACGGTTGGTTCCATGTTCTTGCTACTGTGTATAATGCTGCATTAAACATACATATGCAGGTATCTTTTTTAGAGAGTGATTTGAGTTCTTCCAGGTATATTCCCAGTAAGGGGATTATGGGGTCATATGGAAGGTCAATTTTTAGATCTCTTAGGAATTGCCACACTGTCTTCCACAGAGGTTGCACTAGTTTATACTCCCACCAACAGTGTAGAAGTGTTCCCTTTTTGCCGCACCCTTTCCAGCATCTGTTGTTTTTTGAGTTACTGATGATAGCCATCCTGACTGGAGGTAGGTGGTGTCTCAATGTAGTTTTAATTTGCATTTCTTTGATGACTAGTGAGGATGAGCATTTTTTCATGTATCTGTTGGCTGCTCGTATGTCTTCTTTTCAGAAGTGTCTATTCATATCTTTTGCCCACTTTGTAATGGGGCTGTTTGTTTTTTCCCTTTTGTCACATTTGAGTTCCTTGTAGATCTTGGATATTAGGCCTTTTTCAGACATACAGTTAGCAAATATTTTGTCCCAGTCTGTGGGTTGTCTCCCCGCCCTCTTGATGGTTTCTTTGGCTTTGCAGAAGGTTGTCAGTTTGATGATGTCCCACTTGTCTATCTTATCTCTTATGGCATGGGCACTTGGGGTTTTGATCAGGAGTTGGTTGCCAGTTCCAATTTTCATAAGGGTGTCTCCTGCATTTTCTAAGGTTCTTATAGTTTGAGGTTTTACATTTAGGTCCTTTTTCCATTTAGAGTTGATTTTTGTGTACAGCAATAGGTAGGGATGTTGTTTTAATCTTCTGCATGTGGTCAGCCAGTTTTCCCAGCACCGTTTACTAAAGAGGTTGTCCTCTCCCCAGTGGTTGGCGGTGGAGGCTTTGTCAAAGATGAGTTGGTTGAGGTTTTGCTTCTGGAATCTCTATTCTGTTCTCTTGGTCTATATGCCTGTTCTTGTACAATACCAGGCTGTTTTGATTAAAACTGCATTTCTAACTAAGAAAAATCCTAAGCATTCCTCAGTTGGTCAAGTTATATGCAGTTTTAGGCAATATCTATATAAAATAGTATACAAAACTCAGGAAAAATAGAAATCTTTCTAAAGTTATCCAAAAGTCAACATTCACCTCGTTGGTGGTCAGATCTATTGAGATGTAAAAATGCTATTTATATAGTTACCTATACATACATTTTTCTTTAATTAGAACTCAATTATACAGAAATGTAGTAATCATTATCCTTGGCTCATGACACTTGTCTTCACTGGTCCATGAGTGGTCTTTTACTAAGTTAACTACTATTTTTTTAAAAATAACATAATACCTATAGACCCATCACCCAGACAAAAGGTCAGGACCTTGACAACAGCCTCCATCTAATCATATAAGGGCTACTCTCCCCAACCTGCTGCTTACCTTCACCCAAGGTAGCCATCACCCTGAATGCCCTGTTCATCTTTTCCTTGCTATTTCTTTAATATGTGTTTCACTTATGTATATACACATGCATGTCTATCCTCTCTCTGTATATATATTTAATATATATACAAATAATTCATATTCATGTACATAGTTTTACTTGTTCTTAGCTTTAAAATGGGCATCATACCATAAATAATATTTGAGTACTTATTTTATTGTTATATGTTGCTGTGTTTGCTACAGTTATTTGACTTGACCATTGTATAATATTCTATTGTATTTATTTTATCTACTTTCCTATCAATGAAATGCCTAATAAGCATTTCAACTTCATAAAACTAAATTATTCATCTATCCTACCATTAAAGAGTTACATATAATTTTGCTACTATTTGCTGCTGTGAACATTCTTCTACTTGGCAAGATTTTCTCTTTGACATATACTGATAGGAATAACTGAGTCACAGTGTATACATATATTCAGTTTCAAAAGATAATGCCAACTGTTTTCCAAAAAGAGTTTAGCAATGCTAAATAAAATCTTTTCAAAGCTGGTGGATGTATATATTCTCCAAGACTTACAAAACACCATACACATTTCTTCTTATAAAATGCTTAATTGTATCTTTTGCCCATTTTTACTAGGTCAGTGGTGCTTTTCTAATTTATGTATGACATAAAGTATAAATTGATTTTCCTATAATATTCTAGAGTATAAAATAATTAATATGTTTTGGCTATTAACTTCATAAAAGTATACATTTTCAATCATCAATTCACAATGAATTTGGTTTTCATTTCCTCTATAAATATATCTGTATGTATCTCTGAAGGATAACTTTTTAAAATGTATGTATGTATGCATGTACATGCAAAATATGTAATACTGTTATCATACATAAAATTTTAAAATCATGAATGTCATCAAATATCCAATCAGAAGGTTTCTTGATTAATTTAGGATGCTTTTTTATAACTTATATTTTGTTTTTATGTTTTTATTGAATTAGGACCCAAATACAACCCATACATTGCAATTGTTTGACATGTCTCTATGCCTATTTTAATTATAGTTTGCTTCTTCATCTTTTTTTTTCTTGCATTCTTTTGTTGTAGTTATCAACTGGTTTGTCCTATAGAGAATTCCATAGTGTCCATTTTGCTGATCCATCCTTGATGTCAGTATAACACACAATTTCTAATCTAGTCTTAGATCTAGAGGTATGATCAAATTTCAGTTTGATTTTGTTTTCATCTGAAAGACTATATTGTGATATGTACCTCCAACCAAAGGCATATCTTGCTCTTTCTAAGATATTAACAGTCATTGAGGATCAGAACCTAATTCATTAATTCACATTAATTCAATGAAATGTTAAATGCTGGTCATAAACTTGCATAGTCTAGTAATAAATTATGACCTAAAGGAAACCCTTACCCAAAACTTCCTCCCTCAAAATCCCATTGGTTTTAAAGTACAGGCCATCAGATGATACCACCCAATACCTTATCATGCTATCTCCCCTTCTTTATCTCATTGTCTCTTAAACCTCTTATATCAGATTTTTGCCCTCATCATTCTGATAAATTGGTTCTTTTCAAAGACACATGCAACCTCCACTTTGAAAAACCTAATAGTCAATTCTCAGTTCTCTTCTTACTCAATATTCACCATTAAAAGGAACAGTTTATGATCTTTCTTGAAATACTTTCCTCACTTGGCTTCGAGATACCAGATTATCTTGGTTTTCCTACAACTTCGCTGACCATTTTCATTTGCCTTTGCTGATTCTTCCTCATCATCTAGACATGTTAACATCATAGTGCCCTAGAGTTCATTCCTTGGTCTTCTTGTGTATCTATGCTTACATCTTTGGTAATCTTATCCAGTCTTAGGGCTTTAAATTCTTAAATACAAACTACATGTTGATGGCTTCCTAATTTATCTCTCTAGCTTACATCTCTCCTCTGAACTCCATATTCATACTTACATCTCTACTTAGAGGCCTAATAAGCATTTCAACTTCATAAAACTAAAATTAGATTATTGATATCACTGCTCCCAACTCCCTCATAATATGCCACCTCAAACCTATTCCTCCTATAATCTCCTACAATTCAGTTACTGGCGACTCCATCCTATTTTTTGGCCCAGACCAGATACCCTAGGGTCATCCATAACATCCCTCCTACCACAACCTATGTCTTATCTGTCAGCAAAAGCTACTGACTCTACCTGGAAAGTATATTTAAAAAACCCTGCTTACTTCTCACCACCTCCACACTATGCTCTTTTCTAAGCCATCATCATCTTTCACCCTGATACTGAAATTGACTCCTAATTGGTTCCCGGCTTCAATTCTTGCCCAGCTATAGTTTAAACACAAGCCAGATCACACCACATCTCTAATCCAAACGTTTCAATGGCTTCCCATATTACTCAAGAGTAAAAGCCAAAGTCCTTACAGTGGCCTATAATACCCTACACAATTTGGCTGCCCTGTATGTCTCTGATCTCATCTTACTCCAATCCCCCTAGATCATTCTGTTCCCTCAATCCTGACCTGTAGGAATTTCCTCTTTCTTTTGAATTGGCTGTTCTCCCTACATGTAACATTCCTCCTTCAGATAGCTGCACTGCATATTCTGTCATCTCACTGTCTAACTATGATGTATTTTTTACTAAGATGGGGTTTATTGTCTATTTCCCCACTGCCCCCTCCCCCCGCACACACAAATACAATCCCCATAATAGCAAGCACTTTGTTGTTGTATTTTTTGTCAATGGATGTATCCCCAGTGCCTAAATGATGTCACTTGTTAAATGAATGAATCATGACATTCATGATTTTAACTTTCTGGCCTAATTTTTCCTCCATTTCCCTATATGTACTCTCTAAACCAGCAAACTGGACTGTTTGTTCCCAATACACCATGTTCTTCACACTTTCATTCTTTTGTTCTTGCTTGGTCTCCCAGGGCCATCACCTCTTTATGTATGCTACAAATACTTTTTGAACACCTACTATTGTGCTAGGTCCTGAGGAGATAAAGCTGATATCTCCATTTAGATGTCTAATAAGATTCTCAGCTTAACATGGCCAAAATGGTATCCTTAATGTTCATCCTTCCCCAATATGTTTCTCTTCCATGCTTCCCATCTCAGAATTGGCAACATTATCACTAACTAGTTGCTCAAGCCAAAAAATGGATTCCTTATTTTCTTTTCTTTCCCCCTTTTCCAGTCCATCATTCATTAGTTCTACCTTCAAAATATATTTAGAATTCATCACTCTCTCTCCATATAGACCAGTGCTAAAGAACAGAACTTTCTACGGTGAATGTTGGATGCTTTGAAAGCAGAGAGGAGAGAGCCTAACTCAGTTTTGGGGGATAAAGGAGGTTTTCCAGAAGTGCAGTTGACCCTCAAACAATGTGGAGGTTATGAGTACCAACCCCTGTGCAGTTGAAAACCCATGTATAATTTTTGACACTCAAAAAACTTAACTACAAATAGCCTACTTTTGACTGGAAGCCTTACAGATAACAAAAACAGTTGATTAACACATATTTTGTATATTATATATATATTATATACTGTATTATTAAAGTAAGCTAGAGAAAAGAAAATGTTATTAAGAAAATCTTAAGAAGGAGAAAATACCATTCATTAAGTGAAAATAGATCATCATAAGGGCCTCCATCCTCACCATCTTCACATTGAGAAGGCAGAGGAGAAAGTGAAGAGGCTGGTCTCGCTGTCTCGGAGCAGAAGAGGTGAAGAAACTTTGCTTATAAGTGGACTTGTACATTTCAAACCCATATACCTGCACATGTGTATTGTTCAAGGGCCAACTGTAATTGCATTTAAAAGATAAGATAAGATCTAAAAGACAAGATGGCACTGGCAGCCTAAAGGAAGGGAGATGCAGGTCAAGTATTTCAAACAGAGGAAACAAGCCCAATAAGCAAGAGAAGGCAGTGACCTGACAGAGCAGAGAAAAATGGACAGAGCCAGGGACACTTAAGAAATGAGCTACAAAACTGAATTAATTGTATGTAAGGAATGAGGGGAAAAGAGGAACATCTGATAAACAGTTAATAAGTGTGTTCAAACTTCAGGAGAAATAAATGGGCCAGGTACAATATAGATTTGGAAATCTTTAGTACAGAGATGGCAAATGATATCACAGTAGCAGATGAAGTCAAGTGTTCACTAAGAAAACTACACTAGCTCTGTTTGCTGAAATATACCAATATTTAACAGCCAGGAAGATAAAGAGGGGCCTACAAGAGAAAGCTTTAAGAGGCGAGAATAAAAAGAAAAAGAAAACCAGATGGTGCCATGGAAACCTAGAGACTACAACATTTCAAAGCAGTGACAGCTAATAATATTAAAAAGCCCCCATAGGCTAAATAAGAAAAGAGTAGACAGGCAAAACCATCTCTACCAAATTAGAAGGTATTTATCTTTTGTCCAGTTAAAATTAAGTTTCCCTAAGAACTATGGAGGGAAGAAAAATAAGGACTAAAATCAATTCAGCAAATTTGATTTCATGGGAAAGTTTAGATTTTCCTTTACATTCTATTTGCTCCTTTTAATTTTCTACCAGTGGGTTTTATCCTATTAATATATATATTTTTCAGTTTGTGTTAACAGAGAAATCATGCAATAAATATCCTTCATGCTTGGTATATAGTGCTATAACTTTCTTGCTAATTACAGAGGCCCATTTTTTGCAACAAGGAAACTACTCTGGCAGTTTGTCCAAAGTTGCACAAAACAAACAAAACCACTGAAAGGATCAGGTTCCTTTCCTTGTTTAAATCACTAACACTATGAGAGACTAAGTCAATAAGCTTGTTCTGTAGCAAGAATATGTGAGTGCTTTTTTTTTTTTTTAAGATCAGATCCATAATTAACAAAGAAATATGGCTAAAAGGATTAAGCTCAAGGCTGGAAGCCAGAAGCTTTGAACTTTAAATCCACCTCTTTCTGACCAATTACTTTCTGACCACTCTGATAATGTTCCATAACTCCTTCAGAAAACAAAATAGCCAAATAACTAAATAATCCCAAATCAGAAATAAGTAGTCAAACAAAAATTAAATGATTAAAAATAATTACAGAAATGGAAGCAAAACAGTGATATATATGACATCCAAAATGCGTTTTCAAATCCTCATGACAACTGCAACTGCTTATTGACAAAATCTGATTTGTGTTTTTATGAACAGAACAGGTATTAGGACTCATACCCCAAAAGGGCAAAATTTCCTTGGAGTCTTTCAGGGCTGGCATTCTGAAAGTGATGAGGACAAGATATAAGGAAAATATGGAGAGATCGTTCCCTTCTTCACTTCCCTTCATACATTTAGTCTGGTCATTTCAGCTTTCTCCTTTTACAGGAAATGGCCACTCGTTAGGGAAGAGCAAAAGAGATTTAACTTAGATGTCACTCATTAACTAGAACCAAGTCATTAATAACATAGAGTCGAAGTCAAACATAAACTGTTTCAGTTAACAAAAAGCCATCTGGAACCATGAAATAAGACTGGAATCAGCTTGCAGGTTGCCAATTCCTGCTTTTGGCCAATGCTCATCAAATACTAGGCATTATACCTGTGCCAACATATTTAATACTCAAAAAACTCTATGAGGTATCCCATCTAAAAGTTACAGAAACAAAGGATAGGAGGGGTGAGTCACAGAGCTCATGGGTGGTATTTTAATTCCAATGATAATCTTCAAAAACCTCTATATTTATATTCTGGTTTAACTGGTACATAGGTCCTAGGCGATAACCTTATAAACAAGTATTACCATGCAATTTCAGGGACCTCATTTTTTTATGCTTATGATTGAGTGAACTTCAAGTAAAGATTATATAACATTAAAGCTTACTGTAAGAATAAAGGTCTCATGGCAGTGGTGTGAAAACTGAGTCATCACCAGTCACCTAATGGCACATGAAACCACAAAAAATCTGCTCTGAGCAGTCAGTGGCATAGTTATGTGTTGAAAAGATGCATTGCATGGGCACCGTCATTAAATACAACAATCAGCAAGAGTTCACTAGCAATAAGTACAGCAATAAAGACTAAATGAACACTTCAAATCTCAGCAATAATTGGACTACCCACTCATTTAAAGATTTCAAGAATGATGCAATATCAGTTTCCTGTTGTTGCCATTCTTTACACTTAGTGGCTAAAACAACACAAATATACTATCTTACAGTTCTTTGAGTGAGAAGCCTAATACATGCTTCAGTGGGCTAAAATCAAGGTGTCAGCAGGGTTGTGTTGGCACGCTCATGGCCACCATAGCCTCGACCTGCTGGGCTCAGGTGATCCTTCTGCCTCAGTGTTCCAAGTAGCTGGAACTACAGGTGGGCACCACCACTCCCAACTAATTTTTGACTTATTGTAGAGATGAGGTCTTGCCAAACTGCCTAGGCTGGTCTCGAACCCCTAGGCTAAGGGAATCCTGATTAGCAATCTTATCCTCTGCCATGTAACCTAGCATATTCACAGGTTCTGGGGATTAGGCCATAGACATTTGAGAGGCCATTATTCTACCTACCACAACTACATGTCAGCCTTGTCATCAGGTAAACAATGGAACTCCACAGGGTTATCAAGTTATTCCCCATTAGCACTGACGTTAAAAGACTGCTCACTGACAAACATTAGCCTAAGTAATATGTCTGACTTTAATGAACTGGTAAACCAATGTCTCAGAGACATTAATACTGCTCTTTTAAACAGTACATTTATAGGAACAGGCTTTTTTTGCAACAGTCTTATTTGAATCCAAGTACAAATAAAGTATTAGACCTCTTGCTGCTGTTTCTACTATTAAACTTACTAACAATGATTTGGTTTTTACAAAACACCATTATTTGTCACATTATACTATTGGTACTGCTTTGAATTTCATTATTTTATTTGTATTTAAATTGTGAATTTATTTTGGTTTCATAATTATAATGAAACTATACACGTATATGGAGCTTATACCTAGTTCTTTGTTTCTAAATACTATATAGTACATCAAAAATAATTAAGTCAAAACCAGAACCCACAAATGTAGTTTTTCTTTAAAGGGGTTTTATATAACTCTCAGTTTAGAGAAAAACTACAGTGCCGGAGCAGAGATTAATGGCATGGCATTTGGTGTCAGGTCTGAATTCAACTATAGCTCTGTGACTTACTAGCTATGTGACCTTAAACAAGTTGCTGATTACTCTTTAGATGTGCAGTTTTCTTATCTATAAAATAAGCCTAACTTATTGGCCTATTATTAGAATAATATCAAATTATATGTGTAAAATTCTTGGTATAGTTCCTGGCTACTAGCAGGCACTCAACACGTAAGATTAATATTTATTTTATAAAACTGTATGCAAGCTTTAAGAAAAAAAATACAATTTTCAGTTGGATACAGTGGCTCATGCCTGTAATACTAGCACTTTGGGAGGCCAAGGCAGAAGGACTGCTTGAGCCCAGGAGTGTGAGATCAGTCTAGGTAGCATAACACCACCTGATCTCTACCAAAAAAAATAAAATAAAATAAACCGGGCATAGTAGCATGCACCTGTAGTCCCACTCTGGAGGATGAGGCAGAAGGATCACCTGATCCCATGAAGTTGAGGCTGCTGTGAGCTGTGATCATGCCACTGCCCTCCAGCCTGGGTGACAGAGTAAGACCCTGATTCAAAAAAAAAAAAAAAAAATTTCGGTGTCTAGCATTTTACAATTTTTTCAGTAAATATTAAATATTTCAAGTGATTTAAAGGAATACTATTGCATATTTGATGTCTAAATTTTCTATGGGTCTAGTGAATTTTAAAGTAATCTTATTTATCTTTCAGTTTAATTAATTAGCTTACTTATCTCTTAAAACTTACTTATCTTTTAAGTTTGTAACTTACTTCAAAAAATACTAATTTGCTTTCCTAAAAAGCTTAATAATTACAGTGTTACTTTCAGTTTTACAAATAATAAACTGTGGTGGATAATCTTTAACATAGCCCAATAAGTTAATAGGATGTGACCAAAGAAAAATTACAAAAGTGAACTTAGGACTATCAAAGCCCTGAGTGGCTCATAAAGTGAATACTAGAGATAAGAGTCAACTTCCAAGCCTGCATCCATCGCTTAAAACACTACCAATTTCAAAACAATGACTTTTAACTCTAACCAAGAGTATGCAAAAAAGAATTAATAAAGGTTAAATGATTTAAAACTTGCTGAATATGAATATAATTTTTTTGTAAAAGGTTAAGTAAAGATAAACAACTATTTCTAAAATTCTTTTAAAATGTTTCAAGACAGATCTCTCTTTTGTATTATCAGATACAAAAATACTTACAGTTTGATAATATGAGGATGACGAAAGAGTTTTAGATTTTGAATTTCTCGTTTTATTTTTCCAACAACATCTAAACTGCGAATCTTCTGTCTATTTAAGATTTTAACTGCCACTTTATGGCCTGTCAATTGATGCTCTCCAACTAAAGGAAAGAAAAAGGGAAAAATTTGCTGTCATGTCAACATAATCATTTATTCATGCTTCCTTCCACAGTGTCCTAAATTTCTTCACTCAGATATACCACTTTCACATCCTCCATTGCACAGAACTGAAATCCTTCCTCTTTACTTCTGTCTCTTCAGCTAGAGTATGCATTCCTTGAGGACTTAAACTGTATCCTAGTCATCTCTGTCCTCAGCACTTAGCACAGAAATGTTCCTTAAATATTTAGGGAAAAGATTACTGAATTCTATATTCCCACATACAATTAACTTTTGAACATCTTTTGGACAGAAGAGAATTCACTGTTTTGTTAATCTCTTTATTTTTCCTTTTCTGCTTAATGCTTGTCAAGAAAAAATAAATGCTATAATAAATTAAAAACATAACTCGTTTCATTACTATTTTATTGAAAAATTCATATAACCCCTCTTTTGCCTTTTCCACAGGCCTTCCTATTTTCCCCCATTTGATAGAATCTCTATCTCTTTTAAACCCTTACAATATATTTTTGAAACTCATGTGCCATTTACCATTTTTACCTATTATAAACATTTGTGTTTGTGACAAATCATTCAATCTGAGCTATTTGCTCATATCCGCCTTAAACAAGATGACCAGTGCTCATCTGAATCTCTCAGGAAGCATGTGGCCACAATGTACTGAACAATGAGATGCAAAATAAATTTATGCTATGTTAAATGAAGCAGCAGTCCTTCTGCGTTTCCATATAGCACATTCATGGTATCCACACTAAGTGATATCCTTAAAGGCTGTTCATATTTTTAAAATCCCTCAATCAAGGAACAAATCTGTCAGCTACCTTGCTTGTTTTCTTCAACTCTATTCTAAACCTTCACAATTCTCCTCAAAACACCTTTCCAATGCTTGATTCCTTTCAGTGACAAACTCCCTTTTTATTTCTCTAGAGAAAATGAAGTCATTTTTAGGAATGACTTCCTCTATCTTAAGGGCTTACTCATATGCACATTCCTCTTTTCTCCAGTCTCAGTGATGTTGTGGTCCTCCTCCTATTCAAAAGTCTCATCAGCATGTGGCCTTTTCTACATTGTCCTCATATTCAACCTTTTTCTTTTCTAACTGTTCTTCTCCTCAGTCTACCTACATCCCATACTCCCTCTAGAAAAATCTTCCATTTACTCTGTATCTTCCTCCAGGTCCCATGTCCCATCAAAATTTCCCAAAATAGTAGTCTATATTTATTGTCTTCTTTCCTTATCACCTTCCCTAAATTCACTTTCTCTGACGACTACCTCCACTCACTCCTCTATGGAAACCAGAGGGTCACAAGAGACCCATTAATTATCAAGTCACGGACAATTTCCAGTTCTCAATTTTATGGAAATTCTCAATCTCTGTTTCATCAGATACCATTGATTACTCCCTCTTTTTGGTGGTATTGCTCTCTCCTGGTTCTCCTACTTACTCTTAGATGATCTCCTTTATGTCCTCTGTCTGTTCTTTTATTGATTTATTTATTTTGAGTCAGGGTCTCACTTTGTTACCCAGGCTAGAGTGCAGTAGCACAATCATGGCTCACTGCAGCCTTGACTTCCTGAGCTTACATGATCCTTACACCTCAGCCCCCCAATTAGCTGGGACTACAGGTATGCGCTATCACATTGAGCTTAATTATTTTTATTTTTGTGTAGCAATGAGGTCTCACTATGTTGCCAGGCCTGGTCTTGAACTCCTGGGCTCAAAAAAATCCTCCTACCTCAGCTTCCCAAAGTGTTAGGATTACATGTGTGAGTCACCATGCTTGGCCTTCTGCCTGCTCTTTAAACACACAAACAAGAAAGTAAATGAATTCACTCAGAAAAAAATATAACTATGAAGTATTGCTTTGTCTATAATATTTTGGGAAATAACTGACTCATCTATCTTTACACATAAAGAAGATTTTCTCTGTGAAGCAATGAAAAAGAAATGGCATTTTCCTTTGAAATGGGTAAGCACACTGACAAGCTAATTAGATATGAGGTAAAAGAGTCAAATGCATTAAGAATCCTCTCTCTTTTTACTGATTTATAGTAGTCTCTTTTGCTTAATAACTTCATAAATGAATTAGTACTTAACCATAAGTAGGTACAAAATGTCATAATCACATTCTACCTGAAAGCTGAATGAATATTTCTAAAAATCTTGTAATAAATGAAGATTTAAGATTAAGAATTTCTTCTATGTAAATTCCAGACATAAGCTTTTCTTTATCTAAATCAAAAGAAAAGAAATTAAAAGAAATAGCTTGGAATCATCAAACTTTTATTCCCATTCATTTCAATTAAAAAGCATTTGCTGAGTTTGCAAGTATTGATCACAGAAACATGAAAAGAAACTTTTAATGGGACTCCATGTTTTAGTTGGGGAAAAAAACAGCAGTAATAAAATAGATGAAATAAATTTTGCAAGGTATTATATTTGTCTGAAGACTGTCAGGAATAACTCGTTTGTAAAGGGTAAATGAGAAAGAATATTATAAACACACTGAAGATGGACAACTTTGCCATAATTTATCATGTACATAAGTAAACATCCAGATCAATACCTCTTGGCAAGAGCAATAAGGAACGTTCATTCACTGAACCACTATTTAATAAATGCCTACTATGGTAAGTGCCGTACTAATTATGCTTAGGATGTAAGTGGTAAATAAGGTAGTTCTGTCACACTGCTAGCTGTTCCTCAACATCTACTGCACTTTTCTTTTCCAGGCATAAGACTCCTAAATTATACCTGGGCACATGGCTACCCAGAGCACAGCCTGAATCCTGGCCAATCTTGTAACTAGATGCAGTTATCTGAGTATATGAAAAAACTATGCATGGATTTCAAAACAATTTTACACCAAAATAAACTTATACTAAATTGTTGTAACATATCTCAACAGTATCTAGTTTGAGGCACTAAGAAGGACCATGCAGAAAAGAAGGATAAACATCAGTTTGAAAAGAGCCTCTATCAAAGCAACATGAATTCTTCTAACATTGAAGTAAGAACAAATGTCACATTTTTATTGAAGCTTGGGTAGAAGAATGGTGAAATCATGAATGCTTTATGAAAAGTTTATGAAGACAAAGACCCCCCAAAATTAGCAGATTACAAATGGGCAACTCAACTTGGTTTAAGAAAGGAAAAGATGATTTTGAAGAAGAAACCTGCAGCAGTAGTCCATCCACATCAATTTGCAAGGAAAAAAATTAATCTTGTTACCACCAGGAAGTTATCTAAGAAAGTTTTTCCCGTCTCACCAGAGATGTGACCATCCAAATACAAGAGATAAAGAGAAACCCCACAAGACAACAAATGAGATCAATCCCTAGATACATAGTAATTCACTTGTACAAAACAAAAAATCCTAAAGGCAGCAAGAGAGAAAGGTCAGACAACCTACTAGGGAAACCCAATCAGAATAGCGGCAGTCCTATCAGCAGAAACGCTACAAGCCAGAAGGCACTGGAGTCTAATTTCAAAGTCCTCAAAGATAAACAATTTCAACCAAGAATTTTCTACCCAACCAAGCTCAGTTTCATCAATGATGAAGAATTAAAATCCTTCCCAGACATCCAATCCGTCAGAGATTATGCAGCTCCAGATCAGCACTATAAGAGATGCTTAAAAAGGTATTAAACACAGAAGAAAGAAAAAAAGAATGACTATGCACATCCCAAGAAAACAGCAGAACACAGAATCAACAGAGAATACATCGTGAGTACAAACTTGAAAACATCAATCCAAAAGCTAAAAGAAAACTAACAAACAAAGAAAAACCTTTATAAGAACCTCATGATGGGAATAAACAATCATATTTCAATAATCAGCCTGAACATAATGGACTAAATGCACCACTGAAAAGACACAGAATGGCAAGCTGTACAAAAAACCATGACTCAATAATTTGCTGTATCCAGGAAAATCATCTCACCACAAAGGATGCACACAGACTCAAAGTTAGAGGATGGAAAACGAGTTTCCAGGAGAATGGATCACAAAAGAGGGTAGGAGTCATGATCTTAACATCAGACAAAACAACATTTAAGCTATCAAAAATTTAAAAAGATATGAAGGACACTATATAATAATAAAAGTTTCAATACATCAACAAGAAATATCCTTCCTAAACATATATGCACCCAACACAGGAGCACCAGCATTTATAAAGCAACTACTAAGTAAACTAAAAAAAGAAAAATGGACTCTAACACTATTATAGCTGAGGACTTAAATACCCCACTAACAACCCTAGATAGAATATCAAGGCAAAAAATCAAAAAAGAGATTCGGAACCTCAACTTGACGTTCAACCAAATGGATTTAATAGATGCCTATAGAATGTTCCACTCAACAACCACAGAATATATATATTCTACTCATCACTAGTGGAACATACTCCAAGATCAATTACATCCTCAGTCATAAATCAAGCATAAAAAAATTTCATCAGATCAAAATACTGCCATGCACCTTCTCAGACCACAATGGAATAATACCAACAAAATTTCCTCCAAACCCACAAAGACATGGACACTAAAACACATGATGTTGAACAACTACCCGATCAACACAGAAATCAAAACAGATATTAAAAGATTCCTGGAAACAAATGAAAATGAAGAAACATCTTACCAAAACCTCTGGGATGCCACGAAACAGTTCTAAGAGGGGAATTTGTTATCTCTACGAACACACATCAAGAAAATGGAAAGATCACAAGTAAACAGCCTAACAAATCACCTAAGGGAGCTGGAAAGACAAGATCACCAAAACCATAACTTTAGCAGAAGAATCTAGATCACCAAAGTAAAAGCCCAAATACAGGACACAGAAGACAAAAATATCATAGAAAAAAATCAACAAAACAAAAAGTTGATTCTTTGAAAGAATAAGCAAGATTGATGGACCCCTAGCCAAAATGACCAAAAAAAAAAGAAAGAAAGAAAAAGTCCCAAAAAACACAATCAGAAATGCAAAAGATCAAATCACAACTGACCCTGAAGAAATACAAAAGATTATCAGAGATTACTATGCACATCTGTACGGAAACAAACTTGATAACCTAAATGAAATAGAGGACTTTCTGACATCACACAACCTCCCAAGATTGAAACAAGAAGACACTGAGACACTAAATAGACCACTAACAACCCAGGAAATTGACTCTGTCATAAGAAAACTACCTACAAAAAAAAAAAAAAAAAGCCCTGGACCAGATGGCTTTCCAGAGGAATTCTACAAAACATATAAGGAGGAGCTGATACCAATCCTATTAAAAGTATTTGAGGCAATTGAGAAAGACGGAATTCTCCTCAAATCATTTTATGAAGCTAACATCACACTGATACCCAAACCAGGTAAAGAACCAACAAATAAACAGAACCACAGACCAATATCTCTGAAGAACATAGATGTAAACTGAATCCAACAACACATCTCAAAAACCATCCACCATGACCATGTAGGCTTCATTCCTGAGATGCATGGCTGGTTCAACATCCATAAGACCATAAATATAATTAAATCCATCACAGATGTAAAAACCAGGACCACATGATTATAGCATTAGATGCAGAAAAAGCTTTTGATAAAATCCAGCATCCCTTCTTGATAAAAACCCTTGAACACTTAGGCATAGAAGAAACATTCCTCAAAATAGTAAACATAGTCTACATAAAACCACAGCCAGCATATTGATAAATAAGCAGAAACTGGAAGCATTTCCCCTGAAAACCAGAATAAGACAAGGCTGCCCACTCTCATTTCTCCTGTTCAACATTTTGTTGGAAGTCCTAGCTAGAGGAATTACACAAGAGAATGAAATCAAGGCCACCTAAATAGGAAAAAAGGAAGTTAAGTTATCCCTCTTTGCTGATGATATGATCCTACCTTGAAAATCCAAGAGAATCTGTTAAAAACCTCCTTACACTGATAAATGACTTTAGCAAAGTCTCAGGGTAAATTAAATGTGCAAAAGACAGCCACATTCTTATATACCAACAACAAACAGGCAGAGAACCAAATAAAAAGCACAATTCCATTCACAATAACCACCAAAAATATGAAATACCTCAGCATCTTCTTAACCAGAGAAGTGAAAGACCTTTACAATGAAAACTATAAAACACTGCTCAAAGAAACCCAAGAACACACAAACAAATGGAAAAACATTCCATTCTCATGGATTAGAAAAATCAATATTATTAAGATGTCTATCCTATCAAAGGCAATCTACAGATTCAACACAATACCCATTAAATTAACAACATCGTTCTTCTCAGACCTGGAAATGACAATACAGAAGTTCATATGGAAACATAAATGACCATGAATAGCCAAAACAAACCTCAGCAAAAGAAACGAAGCAAAAGGAATCATACTTCCAGACTTCAAACTTTACTATAAGGCTACAATAATCAAAGCTGTCTGGTATTGGTACAAGAATAGGCATATGGAACAATGGAACAGGACAGAGATTCCGGAAGCAAAACCTCAATTTCTCAACCAACTCATCTTCAACAAAGCCTCCACCAACAATCACTGGGGAGAAGAGACCCTATTCAATAAATAGTGCTGGGAAAACTGGCTGACCACATGCAGAAGATTGAAATAGGACCCCTACCTATCACCATACAAAAAAAAAAAAAAAAAATCAACCCTAAATGGATCAAAGATCTAAATGCAAACCCTCAAACCATAAGAGCCTTAGAAAATACAGGAGACACCATTATGGAAATTGAAACTGGCAACCAATTCTTGATCAAAACCCCAAGTGCTCATACCATAAGAAATAAGACAGACAAGCCAGGCTTGGTGGCTCAGCCTGTAATCCCGCGCTTTGGGAGGCTGAGGTGAGTGGATTGCCCATGTCTGCGGGTTCAAGACCCACCTGGGCAACTTGGCGAGACCTCATCTCTACAATAAATCAAAAATTAGCGGGCATGGTGGCACACGTCTGTAGTTCCAGCTACTTGGAAGGTTGAGGCAGAAGGATCACCGGAGCCCAGCAGGTCAAGGCTGCGGTGGCCGGCAGCAGCCACTGCACTCCAGTCTGGGTGACAGAGTGAGACTCCAACTCAAAAAAAAAAAAAAAAAAGAAAGAAGATAGACAAGAGGAACCTCATCAAACTGACAAGCTTCTGCAAAGCAAAAGAAACCATCAAGAGAGTGGGGAGACAGCCCACATAATGGGGAAAAAATTGCTAACTGCATATCTGACAAAGGCCCAATATCCAAGATCTATAAGGAACTCAAACATGCTGGAAGGAAAAAAAAAAAAAAACCCATTAAAAAGTGGGCAAAAGACACAAATAGACACTTCTCAAAAGAAGATACATGGGCAGCCAACAGACACATGAAAAAGTGCTCAGCCTCACTAATCACAGAAATGCAAATGAAAATCACATTGAGATACTTAACCCCAGTAAGAATGAACTTCATTAATAAAACAAACAACAGATACTGGTGAGGATGCAGAGAAAAAGGAATGCTTCTACACTGCTGGTAGGAATGCAAACTAGTATACCCTCTATGGAAAACTGTGTTGTAATTTCTAAAAAGACATTGACCTTCCCTGTGACTCAGCAATCCCCCTACTGGGAATATACCCAGAGAAACTCAAGTCATTCCGCAAAAAAAGATACCGGCACACGCACATTTATTGCAGCACTATTCACAATAGCAAAAACATGGAACCAACCATGCTGCCCATTGAAACAGGACTAGATTTTTTTAAATGTGGAACATATACACAATGGAATATTATGTAGCCATAAAGAAAGACAAACATATGGACTTCACAGCAACTTGAATGGATTTAGAGTCTATTATACCCAGTGATCTAGCACAGAAACAAAGAACAGAGTACCACATGTTCTCACTAATAAGCGGACCCTGAACATTTATCATAATACTCTAAGAAATGGATTGGCAGTAGTGGAACACTGCCAGGGTGGGTGGTGGGGGAGGGCACAACATCAATAAGCGTACTTGATCTCAAACCAGGCAAAGTGGGGACCAAAGGGTGGCCCAAACTTTACCTATATGATGACTACTTGTATACCTAATCCTGAATTGTACCCCACATCTTTAAAATAAAAAAAGGAAAAGAGATTGGCAGTAGCAGGTCACCACCAGGGGAGGAAGAGGAGGGCACATAACATCAATAAAGGTACCTGATCCTAAACCAAGTGAAGTGAGGACCAATGGGAGGCCCAAACTTCACCTGAATATTGACCACTTATGTATCTATTCCTGAATTGTACCCTACATCTTTAAAATTAAAAAAATTTAAAAATAAATAAATTTATTTCTAAAAAAAAAAAAAGTAAAACTGGAATAGTCAAAAGCAAAGGTCATGGCAATGATTTTTGGGATGCTGAGGGGATTTTGAGTATTTACTTTCTGGGGGGGAGTTGCCAAAGAATGATACCATCTGCTTATTATGAGAGTGTTTTGAGAAAGTTAGCCAAAGCTTTAGCAGAAAAATGCCCATGAAAGCTACACTAGAGAGTCCTTTTCCACCACAATATTCCTGCTCACTTCTCTCGTCACACAAATGCAATTTTGTTAGAGTTTCCACAGGAAACCATCAGGCATTTACCTTATAGTCCTGATTTGGCTCCTTCTGACTTCTGTTTCCTAGTCTTTAAAAAACCTTTAAGGGAACCCATTTTTCTTCAGTTAACAATGTAAAAAAGCCTGCACTGACATGGACATGGCTAAATTTTCAGGACCCTCGGTTCTCTAGGGATGAACTAAATGGTATCATTGCATACAAAAGTGTCTTGAACTTGATGAAGCTTATGTTGAGAAATACTTATGTTTATATTTTTTACTTTTATCTTTTAATTCCACTTTTCTCTGTACTTTTTGAAGTCCCATCATACAACAAAATCCTTTTCTCAAAGATAAACTATATAGTCCCAAATATAACTGTATGGTTCTTTTCTTTAATCAAAAGTTATACTTTAGAAAAAAGAGATTATTCCTAATTTGAAGTTCTTATAAATGTTTTATCTTAAGAAAGTACTTTCTAAAATATTTTTAATAACAAATGGCCATGTATGTAAGACACATTTGCCTAAAAAAAAGTATCAATCATTACTAGCCAAGAGAAAACTTCTGATGGAAGCATTTTTTAAAAAGACATTTATCAAAAATATGGTAATATAATTATCACAGAAAGAATAATTTTTACACTTACAGGTATAGATTATCAATCTAAATAAGTCTTCAGAGATCACTTTAAAAATTGCTATAATATGTGGTTACAATATGGTGAAGTTTATAACTCTAAATGACAAATGAAAAAACCTGTACCTGTAATGTTTTATTATTGAGTACCTGTTACAGTATTGTACATGTATTCAAAAGTATTGGAGCTCAAACAACTTAAATGGAAAGGAATATGGCACTGCGGAAGACCATGGTAGATGATTCAAAAAATAGTCCTAGTAACAACAAAAACCTAAAATGTGAAAGCGGGGGGAAAATATCACAGTATTTTAAAAATGATATATATGTGATTTTAAATACGTGTTTTTTTCTAAAATAGTAAAGTGATATAAATAGAGGAATGACATATACAAGAATGTATAAAGCAGATTATTCATAATAGCCAAGATGTAAAAACTACCCGAATGCTCATCAATAATAGAAAGGACAAATAATGGTATCATTCTACTGCAAGACCATATGGCAATGAAAATGAACAAATTACAACTACATGCAATGACACAAATAAATCTCACAAACCTAATCTCAATCAAAAAAAGCTAGACACAAATATAACTTTGTTTCTATAAAGATCAAAAACAAGTGAAACTATCTTTGGATAGTGGTTCCCATTGGTGAGGTGGAGGCAGCTGATATGGGACACCAGGGGGCTTCTGGGATCCTGGTTATTTTCTGTGTCTTGATCTAAGTAGTGGTTACATGGGTGTGCTCAGTTTGTGAAAATTCATTGAGGATTTATGTAAAAGATCACTTAGAATGAATCACTTAGAATGAATGCATGCACATTTTTGTACGTGGGTACAATAGAAAAGTCAAGAAAGAACACTTTGAGGTCACGATACACATAAGCTATGGCAAGTCAAGGGATACCATCTGTATTAGCAAGCTGAGCATCATGGGGGGAGGGTCAGCAACCTTAACTCACTTGTATTAAGAGCCTTAATTCTGAAAATCAGGAGAATCATTTAACACACTTATGTTCTGACCCCTCCCATCACCAGACTCCTGCCAAAACACAAGGCTCCTCCTTTCTTCTTAACCCATGGTGAAACAAAACCCAGTCTCACTGCTTTTCTCCTAAGTTCCTTTCCCTGAAAGTCCTTTAAAGTTCTCTAAAGGATGACTCTGACAATGAAGCAAGACTTCTTTTCCTTTTGATCCACCACTGATCAAATAACTGCCATACTAAGCACTTTATATACACATCTTAATTTCTAAAACTCCTAAAAGGTAAATATTATGCCATTTACAGATAGAGAAACTAGGAATTAGAGAACAATCAGTGAGCAGTGACAAGGTGGTATGTCTGCCTCTAATGCCCAATCAAAAAATCCACGCTACTTTACCACTCAATAACCAGGCTCTCTTGATTATAACATATCAAGAGTGCTCACTTGCATGCTTATTCTCTTATCTCCAGCAATAGATTTGAGAAATGAGGGCAAAGAGAAGGGATGGAGCCTAGTAGTGATAAGCTAAGGAGGAAGGGACAATGAATGAAAATAATCAAGTAAGGGGAATTACTGCATTCAGTTCAAGAAAAAGCCTTGGGGTAGGGCTGTGGCCTTTACTAAGGGTCAGATATATGAAAGTTATTCATCAAGAGGTGCTTAATGTCAAGAAAATAAAACATGGAATGAAACAATTTTAATAATCTCGAAATCCCATAATATGTAACATGCACTTTAGTTTGATTAAGAGAATGAACTCACAATATCCTTGGAAACCTTTTTCTCCCATTTGCTTTTACTTGATAAGTCTGTTCATTCATTTGTTCATTCAACACATACATCTGAGAGTCTGGTGTGTACTAGGCATTACCTCAAATATTGAAAATATATGGAACTTGCATTTTGTTAGAGAATATATAAATAATAAACAAATATATAATAATGATATAATGATGATATATGAAGAAGATAAAGCTCAGTAAGAGTGACAGAGTGGAGGTAGGAAAATGGACTATTGTGAATAGATCAGGAAAGACGAATGCAATTTTTTTAAGTAAATACTTGTTCTATACCTAACTTCTTTGATTACACGATTTGCTTTATTTTTAAAGTCAGTATTCTAGTTTTATATTGTAACTTTAAAATACTTCTTTAAAACTTAAATCAATCTAGGATACCACAGAAAAATCAACTTAATTTTTACATAATCACTTAAGATTTTTTTAAAAAGTCAGAAAAGCAGTTTATCAGTACAGAAGATAGTATTTAAAACTGCCAAGGAATATATTAGCATTCAGGTCAGAGATAAAAGATTTGCAAAAATGTCTTTAGATGTCTTCAAGTCAGGTAAACAGTAGACTCTAGCAGAAACACTTATTCCAGAGCTTCTTAAACCATGACCTCTCCCAGTCTTTTCGATTTTAGCCCTTATGTGTCTATTTCCTTCCTTTGTTTCTCTTATTCCACATGTTTCATCTCTTTCACGTTCACCCTCCTTTATTTTCTTGTATTCAAACATCTATTCTTTCATCCTTATTAAGCAGCCCTAAATTTTTTTGTTGAATATATAATTTTATGTTTCATAAAATTTCTTTTTAAAGTAGAGTTGTAAAATGGTTTAGTATTCTCCACAAAACAGAACAGGAAGCATAACTGCTTTTTTTTTCTTTTCTTTTAAATCACTAGAGCCTTTAGGTTTCATTGTAATAGTTACCCAGAGATTACAACATGCACTCTTAACTTACTACAATCTAACATAATTCCAAATTTTCACATTTCCCAAAGCAAATACTTTAGAATATTTTATTTTCCTCTCACACTTTTTCTGATATTGTTGAATTTCATTCCCACATATATTTTAAATATAATATTATTTTGTATAGTTGGTATCTATTTAGTTACCACATATTTTCCCTTTCCAATGTTCTTCATTTCTGTTCACATCCCTTGTTTCCATCTAGAATCACCTTTTTTCCTAAAGAATTCTCTTTGGTGTTCACTTTACTGAGGTTTATCTGATGACAAACTCTCTAAATGTATGCTTGCATGAAAAATGTAGTACGCTTTTATTTTTGAAAGATATTTTTGCTGGGTATAAATAATAGGATGGAAGTTTGCTTCTTTCAACTCTTTGAAGATATCATTCCATTTTTTCCTTGCTTTCATTGTTTTTGTTGAGAAGTCAGTTGTTATTACTTTTCAACATTTGATTCCCCATCCCTGCATGGATAGACACAGTTTACTAAAACAGGGAAACCTCAAGAAAAGGGTTTCTTGAGCAGCTTCATAATGATGTGCCTAGAAATGATTTTCTTGGGTTTATTCTGCTTGGGGCTTCTAAATCTATGAATTGATGTGTATATCAGTTTTAGAAAACTCTACCATTATCTCTTCAAATATTGTCTCTCTCTCCCTCCCCTTCCTCCCTCCCTTCTTTCCTCCCTCCCTCCCTCCTTCCTTCTTCTGGAATAGTGTAATACCCACTCTGTTATGACCATCAATAGTCTTGGAATCAAAATGACATTCACACACACACAGAACACAAAAGATGGTAACCTAACATCAATTTTAATTAGCTTTTTAGAAGAATTTAGGACGGGAAACACAGAATGTCAGGATGACATAATCAAGTACATCTTCATTAAGAGTCCTGAAAACCTCCAGTTACTACTTCCCAGCCTTCTTATCAAACAAGAGCACACTGTGGGGTCTTCAAGAGTGGATATAGTCTATTCCAGCATACACAAACCCCATTTCTTCAACTTCTAAGCCTTCTACCAGAAGTGCATAAGTTTGAAGAGACACCTTAAAGGAAAGCTGGAAGTCTGTTTCCCTATAAGTTTATACTGGTAAAAACAGTGAACTGAGAATATAGTCCCTTGGAGCATAACATGTCCATTCATTGTCCTCCCAGTCCAGATGCAATTAGCCAATCATAGGCCATTTTCACTATAAATAACATTGTTTGGTAACAGAATGAATATGTATATGTCCAGAGAAACTGTATTAAAAGAAGATAAATCTGATATCTGTGGATCTCTTTCCACAGGAAAAAAAGCAAGCATGCAATTAACTTTTTTATATGGGTTCCAATAATACATGTATTGCACTTTTCATTGCACTCCCATGTGTTTCTTACACTTCCTTTTCATCCTTTTGTCTCTCTATGCTTCAGTTTGGATATTTTCCTTGAACCTAACTTCCAGTTCACTAATCTTTTCTTCAATGGAATCAAATCTGCTGTTAAACCACCTGAAGAATACTAATTTAATTATTGTATTTTTCAGTTTTAGAGTTCCCATTTTTTGTATATAGATTCTAGTCTTCTCCTAAAATTCTTCACCTTGGACATAATCAGTTATCTAAAAGTCCACATCTGATATCTTTACTATTTGTATCAACTACACATAGTTGTCTTAGCCTTGTCTCTTGGATTGATGAACGTTGTGTGTGAAAACTCGTAGAAACTCTGGCTGATTTTATTTTCCTCCACAGAAGAAAGGTAAGAGGCAAATCATCTTAGTCAGTCTGGGATTAAGCTTAATCTGGGAAGGATTTCAGTCTTCTGAGAGTTGCAACTGAAAAAATAACTGTTTGCCAAGGACTCTCCTTGATAAACTGTGAACTCCAACTGTTATCTACTCAAAACACAAATGCAGCTTAGTTCTTCTGCCTTTTATACACTTAACATAGTTAGGATGTTTGTTCCCTCTAAATCTCAGGTTGAAATTTGATCCTCAATGTTGGAGGTGGGGCCTAAAGGGAAGTGGTTGGGTCAAAGAGGCAGATTCCATCAAGAAGAGATGAATGCTCTCCCAGGACTGGGAAGTAAGTGAGTTCTCACTCTGTCAGTTCCCATGAAAGTTGATTGTTTTTGTTTGCTTTTGTTTTGTTTGTTTGTATGTATGTTTGTTTTTTGAGTTGGAGTCTCACTCTGTTGCCCAGGCTGGAATGCAATGGCACAATCACAGCTACCACAGCCTTGTCCTGCTGGGCTCAGGCAATCCTTCCACCTTAGCCTTCCAAGTAGCTGGGACTAAAGATATGTGCCACCACACCTGACTAATTTTATGATTTATTGTAGAGACTTGGTCTTTCCATATTGCCCAGGCTGGTCTCAAACTCCTGGGCTCACATAATCCACTCACCTCAGCCTCCCAAAGTGCTGGGATTACAGGCACGAGTGACTGTGCCTGGCCTAGAAAGTAGATTGTTAAAGAGTGCCTGGCATATCCCTCCCATCTCTCTTGCTTCTACTCTCTCATCACATGTCTCTGCATATGCTGGCTCCCCTTTGTATTCCCCCATAAATGAAAGCTTCCTGTAACCCTCATCAGAAGCAGGTGTTGATGCCATGCTTCTCAAATGAGCTGCAGAACTGTGAGCCAAATAAACTACCTACTCTCAGGCATTCCTTTACAACAACACATAAAGACCAAGACACCACTGCTGTCTGCTTGGCTTCTTACACTTATTTCATTCTTACGAATTAGCAAATGAATCAAAGAGAAAAGACTACCAGAATGTCAAACTCACTCCACTGCTTTTTTCTTTTCACTGGGCTATAGATCGCTGCCTTCAAACAAATTTGGCTGCCTTCAAACATATTTTTACTTTGCTCTAGCTTTTCTAATTGCTCTTGACTAGAAGGTTAATTTAATACAAGTAAGGGCCACACCTGTAATCCCAGCACTTTAGGAGGCCAAGGCAGGAGAACTGCTTGAGTCCAGGATTTTCAGACTAGCTAGGCAACATAGCAAGACCTTTTCTCTACCAGAAAAAAAAAAAATCAAAAAATTAGCCAGGTGTGGTGGTACACACCTGTAGTCCCACTACTTGGGAAGCTGAGGTGAAAGGATCCTCTCAGCCCAAGAGGTTGCAGCTGTGGTGAAATGTGATTGTAGCACTACACTGCAGCCTGGATGACAAAGTAAGACTTCCAACTTAAAAAAAAAAAATACAAGTTAGATGTCATAGCCAAGATGGAAGTCAATGGCACTAGAAAAATAGGATGTAAAGTTTAAAAAGACTTTATAGATTATGCCAAACTACCATTCAAATTAATAATTCTATAGTAACAATTTCAATAGACACTTACATAATCTAGCCTCAACTATTACTATCAACTATTCTATTATTTTATGCATCTGTTTTTTGTTGTTTTTAACTTAAGTGCTAGGTTTGGCACTTATCCCTACTGAATTTCACCTTCTTGGTTATCTCCTACTATCTTCCAGTATTCATCCAGTATCTAAGTAAAAGTGTTAATAAGAAAATCTTACTAATTTGTGGTACAAGTTGTACCATTGTTAGACAAATCTCCATGACAGAAAGATCTTTGTTATTCTGAATTATAATTTGCCCTTAAAACATTCACCCAAAAGTCACAGTTCTATCTTTCAAAGCACCATTGATTATGGTAGCTCCTGTTTTTCAGATGATGGTACTTTAACTATTTAAAAACAGCTATCACACCTAAAATATGTTTTCTCCTGGTGTGAAAAATACCACATTTTCCTTACCATACTTCACACAGCATAATTTTGAGGTCTTCCTAATTCTGAATAAAATATATATAATTGGCTAAGTATTTTTGTTTTGTTTTTTCCTTCCAAATTGTAGTGCCAAGAACTGAAACCAATATTCAAATTCTGGCTGAATACAAAGCCAGGCACAATGTGGTGGCTTTATAAATAGCCCAGCTTTGGCTGAGCATGGTGGCTCACACTTCTAATCTCAATACTCTGGGAGGTTGAAGTGGGAGGATTGCTTGAGCCCAGCCTGGATTTGAAGTTTGAGACCAGCCTTGGCAACATAGCAACACTCTATCTCTACAAAAAAAAATTAAAAACATTAGCCAAATGTGGTGGCACATGCCTGTAGTCCCAGCTACTTGAGAGGCTCTGGCAAGAGGATCCCCTGAGCCTAGAAGTTTGAGGCTGTGGTGAGCTGTGATCATGCCACTGTACTCCAGCCTAAATGACAGAGATCCCAAACTCAAAAATTAAATACATAATCCAGCCTCAAACAGTGAACTCCAAGTGCTGTCTCCCTAAGCCTCAAACTCAGTTTAATTCTGCCTTTTAGTCACTAGTTGGGCACAGTGGCTCATGCCTATAATCTCAACACTTTCAGAAGCTGAGGTAGAAAGACTATGAGATCAGCCTGGGCAACATATTTCTATATTTTTTTTAAAAATATATTTTTAAAAATATATTTCTATATTTTTAAAAAAATTAGCTGGGTGTGGTGGCTCATGCCTATAATCCCAGCACTTTGGGAAACCAAGGTGAGAGGATCACTTGAGCTCAGTAGTTCAAAACCAGCCTAGGCAACATAGCTAAACCTTGTCTTAACAACAACAACAAAAAATTAGCTGGGCATGGTGGTGTGCACCTTTAGTCTCAACTACTTAGATGGCTGAGACAGATGATTGCCTGAGCCCAGAAAGTCAAGGCTGCAGTGAGCTGTGATCATGCCACTGCCCTCCAGCCTGTGTGACAAAGTAAGACTCCAACTCAGAAAAAAAAAAAAAAACTGAGCTGGGGGTGGTGGCACACAACTGTAGTCCTAGCTACTTGAGAGGAGGAGATGGGAGAATCGCTTTAGCCCAACATTTCAAGGTTACAGTGAGCTATGATGACACCACTGCACTCCAGCCTGGGTGACAGAACAAGACCCTGTCTCTTAAAACCAAAAAGTATGGCAGAATTATACCACAACTACCAACTAATATGGCCTCTACATATCTATTTTCCATCCAATAACAATTTTTACATTTAAACATTCATAATATATATCTCCTAAGCTTGTGGTCATCTAAAACTCCAACATCTCAGGGATTGCTATCAACTATTCTATTATTTTATGCCCTTTTGTTGTTGTTACTGCTTCTGTTGTTTTTAAACCCAAGTGCTAGATTTTACACTTATCCCTATTGAATTTCACCATCTTGGTTTTCACCCAGCCACTCAAATTTAGTTGATGTAATTAAAAATTCTGATTTTGTGATCTATTAATTATCCCATCCTGTTTTGTGTCACCCCCAATAGGAACTTTGACTATAAATAACAGATCTGTGTCTACATCAAAATCATTTATAAAAATTTAAAAATAGTCAGTGGCATAGTTCCCTTTATGATGACGTCTGATTTCTTTGGGAACAGAAGTTCAGTAGCCATAAACAATCCTGAACACAATTCTTCATCTTATTCACAAAATACAAAATCAGCTTTCTTGCTAAAATCAATTTGGGTTATATAGTATAACTTAATATTACTTGTGAAAAGAGCACTGAAATATGGTACAAAGGGGTCTAGTATAAATTTGAATAGAAGGTGGACACATCATACCATATTTGACTTAGATTACAAATGGGAAACAAGAATCACTTAAGCAAATGTAGTCTCAAATATTTCTAACTTTATTTTAAATTAGTAAATCAGATGTAGTGTCTATTGACACATTATTCACACTGAAAAAAAAAATTTTGCTTAAAGTCCAATATGGCTAAACACAGTGAATGCTAAATATATACCGGTTGTATTTTCCCATTAATTAAAGCTAGAAGAACCTAAATCAATTATGGTATACCACATAGTACCACCTTACACTCAAATACATTTTAAAAGAAAATGAAAACAATACTTGTGTTATTGTCCAAGTAAAGTAAGCATTTAGAAAAAAAATTTAATAATATATTTTAAATTCTTAGTTGTATTATTTTAGATGATGACAACCAAATTGAACTGCCTTATAACTAGTTTATAATTTAGAAACTGAGAGATGCTAGATAAAAACACATTGTTCATCATATTTTAATAGTATATAAAATAATAAGAAAAATAATTCTAAAAAAAACAAAGTGCTTTAATAAACTAATACATTTACATTCAGATTAAGAGACACAGAGCAAGATTTGATAAACTAATCATATAAAAGGCTGTTTTAAAAAATCCAAGAAAAGCATAGAAGATTAATACTTTACAAGTAAATGTACTACCTAAAGAAAAACATAAAATTCATCAGAGCCAAACATTGTCAAACAACATACTACTTAAGCAAGAATACTGTTCCCCTGAAGGGATGAAGAAGGCTTCTATTATTAGCAGAGATAAGAACTGCCTGAAATTCTTTCCTTAATAACACCATACTAAAAATAAAATGGTTCACCACATTTCAAAATAAACACATTGCCTTGCCTATGCACTTCAATCACTTAAATAATAATTTAAAAACATGATTTAAGGTTTATATTTCTCTTATATTTGCATTTAATAAATATTCTAGGTAGATTTACTCTCATTTTTATAACACATTCAATGTTTTAGGGGTCTTGTATCACCCACTGACTCATTTTCTCTAAAGGATTTGAGATTATATCTTCCTGCTAGGTCAAATTAAATTATCTGTTCGGCTTCAAAAATTAACTACTTTCTCTACAAAATATTTTCCCTATTATTAAAGAAACCATGGGAATTTCAGAAGAATAAATGGGACGCTATTATCATTACAAAGCAGTACCAAATGCTTTCAGGAAAGCTAACATGGGCCACAAGATAAGTGAATATTTTGGCACATTTTTACAACAACAACAACAACAAAAGATAAAACAGTGCTGTGTCAGCACCTGAAATGGAGAAAGTCCATGGAAATGAGATAACTACCTCAGTCTATGATCAAACTACAAAAGTCTTTCTAATATACATAGATATGTTAAGAGAAAGTACGTAGAAAGACATTTTTAGCTCAGAGTACATTCTTTGTACTTAAAAAAAAAAAAAGCCTTATTTATTTTGGCTTACTATAAGCAGCCTATGCCTTTAAAAGGACCCACACAGACAAACTGCCATCTGCTGCTCATACTTGTCTCCTGCCCAGCTTCTTCTGCCTTCTTCCTCCAAGAGTTTCTA
Source organism: Tarsius wallacei (assembly GCA_963574415.1). Lineage (NCBI taxonomy): Eukaryota > Metazoa > Chordata > Mammalia > Primates > Tarsiidae > Tarsius > Tarsius wallacei. The sequence goes on from CAUYQG010129757.1 coordinate 52,317, forward strand.
TGATCAACACCAAGGGATCTGGAATATAAGTATATTATGTGTCTGCACGTATGCCTTGGCAGTGGTGTGTAGGAGAAGGGGAATGTGGCAGCATCTGGAAAATTAGAGGTTTCTAAACGTATTTACTCGCAGAAAGATGACCTAGGAAAAACAAGACAGGAGGTGGCAAATTCTTTCCTCTTACCAAGCAAATTTCTAGTCTCAGAACCAGATCACAGATTATTCTCATGGTGCAGCTAACTGTGGGTTTAAGTATATAATAGTACCTAAGTACATAAAAGTGCATAAATTACGTACTTTTGAGTTATTTTTCACCTACATACATTTTCTCATATACTCCTCTCAACAGTGAGAAAGAACACATGGTATTTTTCCCTTTGTTATAGATCAAGTGAGTTTGGTCACACAGCTGGTTTATAACATAACAAAGGTTCCACATCAGGACTTACAAGTTCAATGTACTATAGGAAGTATATAAACTACATTATGTTGCCTTTGTGGACTTACTCTGAATCTAGCAACCATGTATAACATTGTTTCCTATTAAAAATACCTTCTGGGCTTGGCACGGTGACTCACGTCTATAATCCCAGCACTTTGGGAGGGCAAGGTGAGAGGATAGTCTGAACCCAGGGGTTTGAGACCAGCCTGGGCAACTTGGTGAGACCTCATCTCTAAAATAAATTTTAAAAAAATTAGCCTGGCATGGTGGCTCTTGCCTGTAGACCCAGCTACTTGGAAAGCTGAGGTGGAAGGATTGCCTGAGCCCAGCAGGTCAAGGCTGGGTTTACTCGGTCACTCCAGCCTGAGTGACTGAGTGAGACTCCAACTCAATAAACAAACAAACAAACAAAATACCTTTTGAACGTCAATCAACTGATTATACAAAGTGTTCAAAATCCATTCAAAAATTAAGGACAAAATTGCCTATGTCAAAATAACATAAATGAAATATAAATTAGCAAAAGCCAATCTAAATAGTACATTGTTCATTTACCTAATTGTTTGAGAGCTATAACTCAACCGAATTTTAATCCAATCACTGATCTAGTATTTGAGAAGAAACATAGTTTCATTATTTGGATCTATTATTTAACACTTGTTTAGAATGTGCATAATTTCAAAAGCAAAATTAATTTAGTCAGTAACCTGTATGAATACTCACTTTTATTTCATTATTATGTCCATTTCATTTTTATTTTATTCATTTTCTGTATGTGTGAAAAAATAAATTACATGATTTAGCCATAAAGAATTTTGTTTCTAATATAAACATTTTTAATAATTAAATTATCAAAGAGCACAAATAAAGAAGCCATTAAGAATTTTCTTCAATCAACTGGGTGCAGAGGCTCATACCCATAATCGCAGCATTTAAAAGGCTGAGGTGAAAGGATTGTTTGAACCCATGAGTTCCAGGCCAGCCTGGAAAACACAGCGAGACCTCATCTCTACAAAAAATAAAATAAAATAAATAGCCTAGCGTGGTGGCACACACCTGTAGTCCTAGCTATGTGGGAGGGAGGCAGAAGAAATGCCTGAGCCCAGGAGGCCAAGGCTGTGGTAAGTCGTGATTGTGTTACTGTATTCCAGCCTGGGGAAAAAAGTGAAACTCTGACTCAAAAAAAAAAAGATGTTGTTTCTTTTTTCACTTTAAAAAAATTTAGATTCAAGGGTACACATGCATATTTGTTACCTGGACATATTGTATAGTGGCTGGGATTGGGTCTCAGGTGGCCCCTTTTCCAGATAGTGAACATAGGTAGTTTCTGAACCCTAACCTCCTTCTCTCTCCCCCTTATTGGTATCCCCAGTGTCTATTATTTCCTTCTTTGTGATCGTTTAGCTCCTCCATATGAGTGAGAACATGCAGTGTTTGGTTTTCTATTTCTGAGTCAGTTCACTTAGGATGACGATCTCTAGCTCCACCCACATTGCTGCAAGGGACATGATTTCATTCTTTTTTTATGGCTGCACAGTATTGCATGGCATTTATATACACCTCAGCCTCCCAGGTAGCTGGGAATACATGCATGTGCCACCACGCCCAGCTAATTTTTTTTTATTTTATTTTTTATAGAGACAAGGTCTCAATATGTTGCCCAAGCTGATTTCTAATTCCTGGGCTCAAGCTATCCTCCCACCTTGGCCTCTCAAAGTACTGAGATTACAGGTGTGAGCTACCACTCCCAGCTCACATAACTATCTGACAAACAGAAAAAGTTATTTCCTTGATAAGACTCTGTGGACCAGAAAGACACGAAGTATCCCGTAGTGAACAATTCCAATGAATAATAATTATTTCACAGGCCATATGTATCAGTCCTCACCTTGAAAATGGAGGACTCTTTTTAAATAAATAACTGGCATTATAATTTTTTCAACTAGTCTTCACGTAACACAAACAACAGATCTATTCTTCTAGAATTTCTATCACCTCTGGATAAGTTAGATAAGATTGAACAAGTCTAATTCCATGAGCTCTCAATCACCAGTTCTATCCTATGCAGAAAGAGTGAGAACCTAAACAATCAATATACAGAAAAAAAAAATTTTTTTTTTTTAGTTAGAGTCATACTCCGTCACCCAGGCTGGAGTGCAGTGACACTCATGGCCACCCCAGCGTTGACCTGCTGGGTCCGGCGATCCTTCCACCTTGACCTAGACAGAACTTCAGGCGTGTGCTACCACACCCAGTCAATTTTTTTATTTATTGTAGAGATGAAGTCTTGCCAAGTTGCCCAGGCTGGTCTCGAATCCACAGGCTCAGGCAAAGAAAATTTTTAAGTGATACAAGTCATTGTTTTTAAATTCTGCCAGCTTATTTAATCTGTTTCTATAAGCACCCTCACAGTAATATCACTATATAATAGACTGATGAAGGAAAAATTCAATTTAGAACATTTTAAATAAAGATTTAATTATTAACAACTAGAAAAAGTCCATATACTTTTAAAAATAAAAATAAAAACTATACTGTGGTTTCTCTTCAAATCGTATAAATCTTTTGCCTTTTAAAATAATTAAAAACTAGTGCTATGAGATAAAACTATACCAGTTTCAACCTTTGTTTAGTATATCTAACTTTATATATCAACCACTGAAGTTAAATTTTCAAAATCTATAATAAGCAAACCAGTTAAGAGATAAAGCACATTAAGTGTTCCTCACTCCTCCATTTCCATGTTTTTATAGTCATATAAAACTAAATTAGTATAAATTAATTTTACAAAGTCTAAAATCTATTTCAATTAAAAATGCATGTGGGCCAGGCTTGGTGGCTCAGCCTGTAATCCTAGCACTTTGGGAGGCCAGGCTGAGGCGAGTGGATTGCTGGAGCCCGCAGGCAACTTGGTGAAACCTCGTCTCTACAATAAATCAAAAGGCAGCTGGGTGTGGTAGCGTATGCCTGTAGTTTTGGCTACTTGGAAGGTTGAGGTAGAAGGATCGCAAGAGCCCAGCAGGTCGACACTGGGGTGACTGTGAGTGTGCCACTGACCTCCAGCCTGGGTGACAGACTGAGACTCCAACTCAAAAAAAAAAAAAAAAAAAAGAATGCATGTGCTTTTAGCAAAAGGTGCTGGAGCATCCATATGCAAAAAGTTTACCTTAGAACTTCGTCTCATATCACACACAAGAATTAACTCAAAATGGGTCACAGAAGTAAATGCAAGAGCTAAAACAATAAAACATTTATATGAAAACATCCGAGAAAATCCTTGAGACCTTGGGCTCGGGAAAGATTTCTTAGCTATGACACCAAGAACACGGACCATAAAAGGAAGAGAGAAATTGGAACTCATGAAAATTCAAAACTGCTATACTTCAAAAGACACTATTAAGAAAATAAAAATACAAACAACAGACTAGAAGAAAACATTTGCAACACATATCCAGTAAAGGACCTGTATCCAGAATTTACAATGAATTCTGCTAACTTATAAGATGTCAGGTAACCCAATGAAAAAAAAATGAGCAAACAGACATTTTATCAAAGAACATATATAAATGAATAATAAGTACTTAAGATGCTCAGCAACGTTAGTCCTTAGGGAAATGTAAAATTAAAGCCTCAATGAGATACCACTTCACACCCACTAGGATGGCTACAATGAATCTGACAGACAATAACAAATATTGACAAAGATGCACAGAAAAGGGAATTCTTGAATATTGCTGCTGGAACTGTAAAATGGTGCAACCATTTTGGACAACAGTTTAGCAGTCTCTCAAAAAGTTAAACATAAAGCTATAACATGACCCAGCAATTCTACTCCCAGTTTCCTACCCAAGGTATATGAAAACATATGTCCACACAACAACTTGCATGTGAATATAGATGCTGGCATTATTTGTAATAGCCCCAAACTTAAAACCATGTCCATCAACTGGTGAATGTATAGACAAGAGGTAGTATATACAGTGGAATACCATTCAATGATAAAAAGGAGCAAACTAATGACACATATTATGTCATGCACAAACCTCAAAAGCACTGTTCAATTAAAGAAGTTAGACATGAGAGATTCCATGTCAAATGACTCCATTTATAACAAGTGTCCATAAAAAATAAATTTACCTAGACAGAAAATAGATTCCTGGAGCTAAGGGTGGGAATGAGATTAACTGTAAATGAGTATGAGAAACCTTATTGGGGTGTTGTAAATGTCCTAAAAGTGATGCATAGTGATGGTTGCCACATTTGGTGAAGTTACTAAAAATCACTGAATTGTACACTTAAAAAGGGTGAATTTTATGATACGTAAAATATACAACACTAAAGCTGTTTTTAAAAATGCATATGCTTTTGTTTCATTTGTCCCTTGAGGAATTAAATGAGTAACTTTAGATTGTAGCAATTTCTATAATTTTTATTAAACAAACAATTGTACCAATTCTAATCTTGGATGGGAAATCGTAGTACGACTTTAGAAAGGATCTAATGTAGTCCTAGGAAAACTCCTCCAATCAAACAAGGGCTCTCCAGGAAAAGGATTTCTCATAAATCAAAGTTCCTTCTGTTAGTTTATATTTTAAGAAGCCAGTGCCTGGAAGCAGCTCAAGAATATATACAAAAGAAATTTAAGTTGTCTTCTGACAATGTGCTGATTGATCTGACGGCTATTCTGCTCTACACTGAGATTACAGTATAAGAATTTTAAAAGATAAACAAAAACTTTTAACACAATTTGATAGGACACAGGGTTAAGTTACATAACTTTGAAAGTGTCCAAATGGCAAAGGCATGGGTTGCTTGAGTAACTACAATGTCGTAACACAATAGTCCTCAGCAATGATATGAAATGACAAGTAACACTACCAGTATCCAATACCTGGTTCTGCCTATATTCACTCTAAACATATTCTCCTGACTCTCCTAACTCTCCACTCTACTTCTAAGCTCTTTCAAAAATAATCCAGGACTTCACAGCCTCCACAGGACCTCAAAGAATTTTACAAACTTTTTAGATCTTTGTGAAAATATCACCTTGTCTGTGAGGCACTGTCTGACCGACCACCTTATTAAAAATTACCAATCTCAGAAACTCCCTGTCCTCCCTTCCCTGGGTGGTTTTTCTCTTATAAGATTAAACATACATTTTTACATATATATTCTGGTTATGGTTTTTCTTCCCCTACTAGAACGTAAGCTCCACAAAGGATCTGGTGTTTTTCCTTGTTGTAGTCTCATTGCCTAGAACAGTGCCTACCACATTGCTAGCGCTCAATAAGTGTTGTTGTTGTTGTTGTTTTTAACAGATGAATGGGTAGTAAATGTGTGGAGGAAAACAGGAGCTGATCCTTGACAAAGGAATGAACAACCAGTCTCTTCTACTTATGCAACAGCCTTAACTTAAAGTTAAAATATGGATCTTACAAGTAAACAAAGGCCTCAGAACAAAATTTCCAGACTGCCTACCCAGCATTTCCTCAGCATTTACTCATAATTCTGGATGTGCAACAATCAAGGTATTTTAATAAACTGGTTCTAGTTCTGGAGACAGGCTAATTAAATCCCGAATGACTCTCATTAACAAAAAAGACAACAAAGTTCGAGTTAACTAGTCCTTGCTAGTCACTTAACTCAACTAAGAAGTGTAAAATTTCAAAAGCAGTCTGTTTTTCTACACCCAAAATGAGATCCCACCTCCAAGAAAACGGACCTCAACAGAATATGCCTTAGCAGTTCGGACCTCCTCAGCCCCAAATCCTCCAACAAACACCAACCAAGCTTCTTCCCTCCCTCACCCCAGAAGCCTTCCTAGAACCATTTTACAATCACAACCACCTCCAGACCTCCCTGTTCTAGTTAAACCCGGACCCAAGGCGGCTGCCTTCCAGCGTTCCACACACCCAACAGAGACCCACAACCGCTGGCCCCCGGAGCATCCTCTCAACAGTCAGCCCCACCGACCTAGAGCCCTGGAACATGAAAGAATCCGGCTGGGGAAAAGGCAGGGACCTCCCAGCAAGGCCAGAATCGGAGGACATCTTAGACTTCATCCCGGTTCTGCCAATTTCGCTGTGACCTTGGGCAGGTGACTGAACCTCCAGGGGTCCTGCTTTTCTCACCTTTAAGGTGAGCACAGCTCGCTGACCAAGTTGCCGGAGGGATTAGATGAGATCACGTGCGAGGCACCTAACAGGGCGGCAAACGGCGCCCGGATCACCAGGAGCCTGTATCACCTCCCACCCCCACCCAGTCCCGTCCGTAGGGGTCTCGGGGCTGGAAGGCACCCTACCGATGAGTCCAGTCCCCCAGTTTCGCAGAGAAGGACTCCGAGGTCCAGAGAAGAGAAACGCCCAGCTCCGACCCCCGGGAAGGCAGCGGGCGCTGGACCTGGAGCCCACAGGACGCCCGCGCCCCAGCAGCCCACACCCCGCCGGGCCCCAGGCGCCGCCGCCCGCCGCCCTCCCGGGGCCCCAGCTTCGCGCGGCCACTGCCGCTCCACCTGCCGCCGCCGGGCCCTGCGCCCGCCCGCGCGGCCCGGGACTCCCGCCCGCGGCCCGGCGGCCTCGCGCGCCTACTCAACTCTTCACTTTGCCGAAGGTGCCGACGCCCAGCGTGTCCCCCAGCACGTAGTGCCCGATCTTCACCCGCCCGTCGTGCTTCTGCTTCTCAGCCATCTTCGGCGCGCGCGGCCCCGCTCGCTCCGCTCAGCCGCGGGTCCCTCTGCGCGGCCGCCGCCTACCCACAGTGCAGCGGGACCCGCGGGCGGGGGGGGAGCGGGACCCGCGAGGGCGAGGGGGGCGGGCCCGAGCCACGGAGGGGCGCGGGGAGGGCGCGCGGAGCCCGGGAGGGGGCGCTGGGCGCGCCGGGCCCAGGTGGGCAGCGGCGGGCGCGGCGAGGGGCCGAGGGAGGGGGCGGGCGGCTGGGGACGTGGGGACGCGGAGGAGTGCGGGAGGGGCCGCGAGGGTGCGCGGGTCCCGCGGGGGTGCGGGAGCGGCAGGTGCTGCCGGACGTAGGGCCGGGGGCGCGAGGGGGTGGAAATGCGGGGGGAGACGGGGCCCGATCGGAGGGAATGGGGGGAGGTGGAAGCCGAATTTGGAGAAGAGAATCTGGCCTCAAGGGTGGGGAGCCAGGGGTGGAAAGGGACAATGTGGGTGCGAGGGCAGTCGGGGTGGGACGCGGCGGGAAGGGCCTGATCGAAGGGCGGCCGGGGAGGGCCCCGAGGAAGTCACGGCTGAGTGTTTTTGATACGGGTTATGGCACCTGGAGAACTCAGCTCTGTGTTCGCTGTGATTTGTCCTCCTCTGCTTGTTCTGTTGTTCTCGATCATTTTGTCCTGTGGATGGAAGAGACCCTCTCCTCCAGAACGCTCCATTTTAACTAATTTTTTTTTTTAGCAGAATATATGGAGAAAACAGAAAAGCCCCCACAGTGGGAGGGGACCCAAGGGGGCTGGTTGCCTTTAACTAATTTGCACAAAGTTTTCCAAAGAAACAGTCACGCTATTTGCTCGTGTATTTTAGCACATGCTTGTATAAATGTATAGAAAGTGTGTGATGGGGACATGGGAAATGAAAGGGAAATTGAATGTAGGGCCCATGGACAGTTAAATGCATTAGGGACAAAGGAATTGTGAATAACGAGGGGCAACACAAGGACACTAAAGACAGAATAAATATGATAAAAATAGCAAGAAGAAATTGAAAGCATGACGCCCAGGCAGAGTGTTAAAGACTGATAAAGTATTAGGTAGTGAAGTGATTGATGATCTCTCCCTCCCTTCCCTCCTTTCCCTTAATGTCCCATTCTTTAATGTTGTCCTATCTTTCAGTGCTTAAAGATTATTTGCTTCTCACCACACACACAAAATAACTGTGTAAGATAAAGCATATGTTAATTAGTTTGACTTCGCCTTTCCACAATATGTACATATTTCAGACAAGATCAGGAGCATTTAGGGTAGTATGGCCTTAGACGATATTTTAAAGCAACATGTTATTTGTGATCAATATACTCAATTTTTATTTATCAATAAAATAATTTTTTAAAAGGCTTTTTAGAAGATTATTTGCTGTTTGAGGATAAATATTTAAGAATTCGTCAAACATTTATAACGCTGTGCATGCCAATAGAGATTCAAGGTCACATTCCTGAAACATGAAGTCTCTTATCACACTGTTTATATGTAAGAAAACGTACTGAATCAAAGAATAGGATACAACAAAACTTTTGTTTTTTAAGAAATACTAAATATACAAATGACTAACATTCATTCTTGTTTAGACAACAGGACAATCTACTGAGAGATGATCACAGTTTATAAATTATAGATATCACAGCTGTTGAACAGAGGCTATTTTTGTTCATTCTTCAGATCATCTTTCTTGCTCACAAGAAGTATCATTTAGGAATCACTCTACCTCGCTGGCAATTTTGAGAAAATAGCCAGTTATTTTTGATGCTGAGCTTTCATTTGGTTAAAGGTCATTCCTTCAGTGTTCATTCAAGTGAGTAACAACACATCTATTCTACTTTTGAGATATAAGGTGTATGTCTGGCTCTTGCTCCAACATCCCATTAGAAGATGTTGAAGTTTTCACTTTAAGTTAGATTGCTTTCTTGAAGCTACGTGAAGGCAAACTATAAATCGAGATGTTAAAGCATATTACACTGTCATAATTATTTGTTTAACTGCAAGTTAAATTATTGCATACTTCATAACTATGATTCTTATATAGCTACCGTGGACCACCTTGTAGCTTTAGTATGCCAAACATGTGTATGATGCTTTGTTGATTAAGAAGTTCATTTAAACATAATTACCTCATTTAATTATCATGAAAGAAACTTATTATTCCTGTTTTATTGATGATAAAACTTAGTTTTCCCTTTCTGATTTGCCCAAGGCTAAAAAGTTAAGTTGCAGAGTCGGAATTCATAACCAGCACTGACTTGTCCTTTTGTTTTCCTGCTGTGCTCAACTACGTATACAAAAACAACATATGGTACTCCGAGAAAGTTTAAATCTTTCACATAGCCCCATTCTCATATTTTTATTTTTATAGAGATGAGGTTTTGCTGTGTTGCCCAGGGTGGTCTCAAACTCCTGAACTCAAGCAACCAGCCTCCCAAAGTGCTGGGATTACAGGCATGAGCCACCTCCCCAGGCTAATTCTCATATTTTTATTATTTCTAGGGCAGTCCAGCCCAGGCAGCGGAGTGAGGTCACAACTCAAAAAAACAAAGAAATTCTGTCTGACTTCCCTTAAACAGGATTGATCAAGTTTTTGATTGCATGTTCCTCTTTAGACTTTCCATTGTACATTTTTATTATAGCTAATATGCCATTTATCGATTCTATTATATACATTATACATACCTATACATATGTGTATTTATATGTATTTTATCTATATATTTTATATGTATATGAAAATAATGTATTCATATACCATTTGCTGTAAGCTTTTAACTATTTAAATTCTTTTTTTGTTTGTTTTACCGACTTTCATTTAGAGAAAAGATTGAGTGCTAAATGGACGAGAAGGGTAGACGAGGACAACTCTTGGTGGCAACACTCGGCCTTCTGTTGCCCTGGACACTTCACATATGACTCCATATTGGCCTCATCTTATTCAGCAATATAAAACCTGACAGTTAATTAGACTAGATCTCCTTAGGAGTCATGCCCCTTTGGAGTCTCACCCCAGAGATGTTCCGGTAAATGCAGTAGTTTTATTTTGTTATTTTGCAATGATAATTTCCTGCCCTGTGTTGTTGAGTACCTGTGCCCCAGGCAGGTGTTCAGTTTTTAGACTGGGTCTGACTGTTACTGCTTAAACCTGCTATTGGACCTTCAGAGTTTTAAAGTGGGACCCAAATAAGAGATTTGTGGTATATAACATACACTGCACTAGATCCCATTTGTACTGTCAACAACCAATTCCTTTAAATCTTTGCTCAGGGTCACCTTCTTGACAAGGCCTAACCTGACCACCCTAAATTTAAAATGGCGGTTTCATCTCACCCATACTCCCTGTGCTGTACTCTCCCTCCTCGTGACCCTCCTCAACTGCTTTCCATAGCACTCACCTTCCAACACGCTATTTAGTTTACTTGTTTTTGCATTTTTATTTTGTCTGTCTCTCTCAACTAGAATATAAGTTTCACAAAAGAGAGAGGTTTTTTTCCCCCTCTATTTTGTTCTCTGATGTATCCTTAGTTGTTAAAGTAGTAGCAAATTAGAGGTATTCAGGTGGATTCAAGTTGTGTGGCATCTGAAGTTTATACAATGTGGGACAATATCTTTAAGGAGAAAAATACAGAATTGGATATGAAAGTGAGTACTTCTTTGAAATGAAAAACATCTACAAATTGTTTAAAGCTAACAAATATCACAAACATTTCCAAATCCAGGAAAATGACAATAAATAAATTTATTATCCATACCTGTTTTCTACATTTTGTGACTTTACACTCTTTACATTTTTTAATTTTTAAAAATAGAATAGAAAGATAATTCAGGCCGGGCTTGATAGCTCACACCTATAATCACAGCAGTTTGAGAGGTGGAGGCAGAAGGATTGCTTGAGCCCAGGAGTTTGAGACCAGCCTGGGCATCATACTGAGTCTTCATCTCTACAAAAAAAATTAAATAAGCCAGGCATGGTAGCACACACCTGAAGTCCCAGCTACTAGGAAAACTGAGGCAGAAGGATCACCTGAGCCCAGGAGGTTGAGGCCATGGTAAGCTGTGATTTTGCCACTGCACTCCAGCCTAGGCAACAGAGTGAGACCACAACTCAAAAAAACAAAGAAATTCTGACCTCCCTTAAACATGATTGATCAAGTTTTTCATTGCATGTTCCTCTTTAAATTTTCCATTGCACATTATTAATACACTATTATATCATTTATCAATTCTATTATATCCACTATACATACCTATACATATATATTTATATGTATTTCATCTATATATTTTATATGTATATGAAAATGATATAGTTATATACCACCTGCTGTTCCTGGGGCCTAATGGAACCTGGTATATCATTCTAGAAATATTTGCTGGATTGAATTTTTTTTCCTTTTTTGTCAGGGTCTTACTCAGTCACCCAACCTGGAGTGCAGTAGCGTGATCCCAGCTCACCATAGCTTTGACCTCCTGGGCTCAGTTGATCCTTCTACCTCAGCCTCCCCAGTAGTTGATACTACAGGCTAGCACCACCATGCCTAGTCTTTTTTTTTTTGTAGAAACGATGTCTTGCTCTGTTGCCCAGGTTGATCTTGAACCCTTGGGCTCAAGCAACCCTCCTGTCTTGGCTTCCCAAAGTGCTGGGATTACAGGTATGAGCTACTGTGCCCAGCTAATTGAAGTCTTAAAAAGGGTTACTAAGGTAAAGAGTCAAGGAACAAGAATATAGGGAATAATGCAGTTTCATTTTACGTAAATACATATTAAGTGCAAAGTGTAATTTTATGTCTCTGTGCTGCGGTCAGTAGTGAGGTTGGAGGTCAGCATGAGTCAGAACCTTTGACCCTCATGGATTCATGATACGGTGTTTCTGTTATTGCTCTCCAATGTAAAATAAAAAGAAAACTGGACACTCAATGATTAATGAATTGTGTTGATGGTGTATAAAGTACAAATTCCATGATTCTGTTAACGTTTTTATGAAAAATGTTAAATACTCAAAAATTCAGTAGTATAAATAACCCTAGTCTCTGTGGTTATCAACATTGTCAACATTTACCAATCTATCTCTGCACATTTGAAATTTGTTTGTTTCCTGGAGTATTTTAAAGTAAATAACTATGTAGATTATTTCACTGAATTTTACTGATAAATGCTTCAGTATACAACTCTAATAGATAAGGACTTATTTTACTATTAATATTATATCTAACAAAATTAACACTCATTCCTTACTGTTACAGAATATTCACTCACTCTGTGTTCAATTTCCCTTGAAAAATTTGATCATTTTACCTGTTGAATATCCCAAATCTTATTGGATTTATTTCAATAATTATTTATGATCATATGAGTTAGTAGAGAAAGCACTGAGTTTTTATGTCCCAACTTAGCCACTTAGTAGTGTGTCCTTAAATGGCATTGAACTAGATTGTATTTAAAGTACTTTTCAGCTGTTATGACATTCAACTCCCAAATTCCACTCCCCATTTTAGAATGAAATGATGAAAGGAAAAAGGGGAATTACTGTAAAGTATTGTAGGCCACCATCCATGGTATTTCAACAAGTCAACCTTGCCATGTTATTTTCCCTGTACACATTTTATCTCCTGACATTTATTATTATTGGTTTGTAAGGGTGACAGAATAATATCACCTGGCCCAACCTCCTTTGGAGAGATAAGTAGATGCAATACATGTGACAGTACTTGAAAACCCTTAGAAGGAAATGTAATCTGTAATTTTGAGATGTTATTTTTAGCAGATACCCTAGTAATAAATATTATACTTAACATAATCCATTTTCATTTTGTGACTGAGTACATTTCTAAATTGCTTCAATATGAGTCAACATTATCATTTTCAGTGTAGCTGAGAAAAAATAAAACATTTTGGATCAGACTTCCTTCATGAGCAGATGCATTAATTAGAATAACAAAGGTTGTTTGCTTTGCTGTATAAACATTATGGATCTGACAGCACTTTTAGAATCTTGCTTTCATGTGTGTGTTGACAGCTTGTCTGAAAAAAGCTCAAACACACTTTTAGATCAGTTAAATCAATTATCCCCCACCCCCAACCTGCATCAACTCAGTGACTGTCTATACTGAATACTTTTAAACTGGTAAGGTTTGAGTAAGAAGATACCAATGTCACCTTGAACTGATTATCATCTCTGTTATGGCTGTCCTTTGGCATTAAAACAACCCTTTAACAAAACGATACAATATACATATTATCCGAAGCCTTTTATAATACACTTTTAATGACTTCAAGTGGGTATTAATGCTTTGGCTGTTGGCTCAATCCTGTTAACGTTAACTATAAAGTTTTGACATGATTAATGCAAACTTAAGACAAATTAGGTAATTTCAAAAGTTCTAAATGCTCTATAAATAGTAAAATAATTCTCCCTCCAAGGATAAAGACTTTAAAAAGTAGCCAGAGAATTCAATTTCTTTTTTTTAATTGGAATGTGGGCTTAGACTAGATGCCCTTTAAGGGCTCTTAATTCTGAGATTCCGATTCTGTAAAATTGAGTTGTGTTAATAGTTTTTTAAAGTATTCATTAAAAAACTTTTTTACACTCCATTTTTAAAATATTGCAGTGTTTTAGAAATTGCTATACAATTAGCTACTCCACTGATTAAAGGTTCTTAGAATCTCTGAATGTATTTTTCCTTTGTTCTAAGTCCCTTTGTTCATACATTGAACAAAGATATATTGAATGCCTACTCAGTGCAGGAGTTCTAGGCACCAGAGATCTAGTAATGAACATGACATATAGTATAGCCTGTCTTGTTTACCACTTATAAAGTTAGCATTTGTTAAAGAAAAAAATTACTCATGACACTTATTAAAGACAGTGAGACAGACTTTAATTAGAACTATTGTGATAGGTATAGGATCTACTGCAGTGAGGTTTGCAGTAGGAGAAAGAGATTGGGCTCAACTCCAAACACAACAAAGGAAATAGGGATTCATAGCCAAGGAGGAGGGATGGGGTGTGTTGATAGATGGAAAATTACTAGGAGGGTGGGGTAATTCTTTGCTAAACTGACCTAACAGGATTCTTGCTGAAGACAGGCCAGAATGATCAGATATTACAAGAGGGATGGTTTAGGGGTGGGAGGAAGTAAGAATTTTGATTAGATATCAAGGGTGATCAGAGATCAAAAGGATACATTGACTTAGCAGAATTCTTGCTAAAACTGGGCTCTTGAGGACATGCCCAAGGGCAGGACCTAGTCAGGCTTAGAGAATCCTCACTAGAGTAAGGTCAAGGAGAGTCTCTGACACATTCTAGTCAAAGAGCCAGATAACAGTCACACAAATATAAAATATAAAGTAATGCTAGTGATAAATGCTGTGAAGAAAAATAGAGCAGAGAAATGAATACAGAGATGAAGGAGAAGAGGGTTGAGTAGGCATTTTATATGGGTTGTCAGAAAGTCTTTCTGAGAAGGTAGCACTTGAGACTAGCGTGAAGGAAGGTCAGCCACTGACATTTGGGATAGGCTGGGCTATACCATGACTCATCCAGTAATCCCAACACTTTGGAAGGCCAAGGCGAGTGGATTGCCTGAGCCTACGGGTTCGAGACTAGCCCGGGCAACTTGACCAGACCTCGTCTTTACAATAAATCAAAAATTAGCCGGGCATGGTAGTGCGCACCTGTAGGGGGCCAGCCCCCACGTGGAGATTCAGGGTGTCCCTGGAAAGGTGTGGTGGCATCGGCGATTATTCCTGGGGAATAAAAGGATTAGACTCCTGTCTAGTGCAGGGGCTGATTCCGCAGAAAAGATAGATATATGTAGAGAAAGAGAGAGAAAGAATGGACCACTGTTCAAACGGGTTTGAGCAGAAGCCGTTTAATGGAAGATTTCATGTTCCTTTTATCCCAGATTTTCGCGGGCAAAATCACGAGACTTTCACGTGAACACAAAGC
>CAUYQG010129759.1:0-21408 GCA_963574415.1 Tarsius wallacei
AATCCCAGCACTTTGGGAGGCCAAGGTGAGTGGATTGCCTGAGCCCGCGGGTTCGAGACTAGCCCAGGCAACTTGGTGATACCTTGTCTCTACAATAAATAAAAAAATTAGCTGCCCAGTATTGGGAGACTGAGGCAGAAGGATCAACTGAGTCCAGGAGATCAAGACTGTGGTAACCGTGCTTGTGCCACTGCATTCTAGCCTGGGCGACAAAGTGAGATTCTGGCATAAATAAATAAACAAACACATACATATATACATAAAAATAAAATGTATGGAAAGCATACTTTTGTTGGCTGCATATAAAATAAACTTTTGCTTATTTATTCATATTGTGGTAAGAAAAATCACATAACAGGAAATCTGCCCTCTTAGTCAATTTTTAAGTGTAAAGTATTGTTAATTATATGCACACCATGGATTCAGTCAGCCAATTGGGCCGGCTCAGCTGGACTTTGAATTGAAGCTCAAGGCTTAATTAGCAAGTAGGTAAAGTCGAGCTAGTGTAATGACCACTCACACACAATTCTTCACAGTGTAAAATATGAATAATAGTACTGACTGCCTCATGAGATTAACTAGATTAAATAAAACATGTACATTGCTTAAGATAACAGCACATAGTACTTACTTAATACATGTTAAAATAATCATCTTAAGTCAACCTGAATTATTAATAACAATAAGGACCTTGAAAGACTTAGCAACTTAGATCACTAAGGTTAATTTTGTATCAATAAAAAGAAAATATTCTGTGTGAACTAACTAGGACTATGTTTTTATTTTTCCTAAAATGTGATCCTATTTGTTTGTGTACTATGATTTGACTTATATCACAGTCTGGCACAGAATAAGTAATCAATAGATATTACTTAAATGGTGTTGTAAGTTGATAAAGAGGCCAGCCCGTGCTACAAATTGTGAAATGTTTATTTTGAGTTCACACAAGATATATATCACTGAAAGCCTTGGTTGATGACAGTAGATAATAGAAATCTTAATGGGTTCATTGATTTCCCATAAACAAATAATGGAGTCCAAAGTCTATGGTTCATTATACTTGTGCTGAAGAAGATCCTACCATATTTTTCTGTCAAGAGCTTTAACTAGAAGTAAAATAACAGAGTTTTCCTTTTTATGTACAAGTCCCTGGGGCCACAAGTTGGCTAACATTGATGAAGGAGGGGCACATGTATGGATAAAAGTAGGTCAAACTAGGCTGAACTTTAAATAACTGAATATGACAGAAAATCCATGGAATTTTTCTGAAATAGCATTCAGAGATGAGTCAGGGATATTTGATAGAACAAAGTTGAAGTCATTTCAAAAAAATAAGTTTTGTGTTTTGTTGGCGAAAATGCCAAATTCTGTAAAATATTTAAAGAGGTTTATTCTGAGCCCAATGTGAGTGACCTAGGCCCATGGCACAGTAGTCCCAAGGGGTCCTGAGAACATGTGCTCAAGATGACTGAATTATAGCTTACTATATACATTTTAAGGAGACAGGAGTAACAAGGAAGCATAAATTTTTACATATGAGGTTTACATTGGTTGGGCCCAGAAAGGTGGGACATTTCCAAGTAAGTTATAGGTAGAGTCAAAGATTTTCTGGCCGGGCTCGGTGGCTCCGCCTGTAATCCTGCGCTTTGGGAGGCTGAGATGAGTGGAGTGCCTAAGCCCGCGGTTCGAGACCCGCATGGGCAACTTGGTGAGACCTCATCTCTACAATAAATCAAAAAATCAGCCAGGCATGGTAGCGCGCACCTGTAGTTCCAGCTCCTTGGAAGGCTGAGGTGGAAGGATCCCCGGAGCCCAGTAGGTCGAGGCTGCGGTGGCCGGGAGCGGCCACTGCACTCCAGTCTGGGCGACTGAGTGAGACTCCAACTCAAAAAAAAAAAAAAAAAAGATTTTCTGATTGGCAATTGGTAGAAAGAATAAAGCTCTGTTTAAAGAATTTGAAATTAGGGCCTGACTCGGTGGCTAAGCTTGTAATCCCAGCACTTTGGGAGGCCGGGGTGAGTGGATTGCCTTTGCCCGCGGGTCCGAGACCAGCCTGGACAACTTAAATAGAAAATTATCAGGCGTGGTAGTGCGTGCCTGTAGTTCTGGCTACTTGGAAGACGGGCAGAAGGATCACTGGAACCCAGCGGGTTGATGCTGGGATGGACATGAGTGTGCCACTGCACTCCAGCCTAGGCGACGGAATGAGACTACAACTCAAAAAAAAAAAAAAAAAGAATTTGAAATCAGTAAAATCAATGCTGAATTAAGATAAGGGAGTTTGAGGAAGTCAAGGTTCTTGATATGTAGAAGAAGACTATAAGTTGCAGGATTTAGAGATAATAGCTGATATTTTAAAAAGTGCCAAACTCATTCAAGAATTACCAAGGGCATACAGATACAAATTCCCCCAAGAGATGGCTTTACAGGGTCATAAAATATTTCTTATTCCCTTCTTCATCTGTTATGTGATGTTATGCCACAGTCAGGTCGGAAATAAGCCACAGTGTATAAGTTAATAAAAGCCTGTATGATGAGACTTTACAGTTTGTAGGGGTTGACTCCAAGGCTCCTTAGTTGGGAGTTTGGGCAAGAGAATAAAAAAGGTCAGAATTAAGTTGTCAGTTTGTGCAATACTGAGGAAAAACTACTACTTGTTCAATTAGTTATATGTATTTTTTTTTCTGGCAGAAAGACTTTAAAAAAACTTTTGTAGTCTATAGTCATACCACCCTGTATATACCTGATCACATCTGAAAGTCTTTTAGAACCCTTAAAGATTTCAAGAAACTTAGAGCCAAGAATTAATGCCACTCATGATTTGAGATACTTAGGAAGAAAATAATTTAATATGCATGTAAATCATCTGATATTAACTTTAGTAATAGTGCAATAAACAAATAGCATACCAAAATTGTTATATTATTTGTTTTCTATGATTTTATCATGCTAGAAATATCACTTATGAATTTTGCTTAATAATTTATATTAAGGACAATATGTCCCTCCTTCAGTTTGCTGCCTGACAAAAACTCATACTTGTATTTCAAGACCAATACAAAGTCACCTCTAGGGATGTTACAAATAATCTACCTTTATATCATATTGTATTATAATTATCTGTTTATGATTGTTTTCCCTAACTAGATGTGTATTCTTTAAGGATAGAAACTACATCTTAGCCGGGCTTGGTGGTTCAGCTTGTAATCCCGTGCTTTGGGAGGCTGAGGTGAGTGGAATACCTGAGCCTGCGAGTTCGAGACTTGCCTGGGCAACTTGGCAAGACCTCATCTCTACAATAAATCAAAAAATTAGCAGGGCATGGTAGCGCGCGCCTGTAGTTCCAGCTACTTGAAAGGCTGAGGAGGAAGGATAGCCGGAGCCCAGCAGGTCGAGGCTGCGGTGGCCGGGTGCGTGCTACTGCACTCCAGTCTGGGTGACAGAGTGAGACTCCAACTCAAAAAAAAAAGAAACTACATCTTATTTGTGTTTGTATTCTCTATCTAACATAATTCTTGACACATAGTAGATAGCCAGTAAGTGATTGAGTTAATTAATAGATAATGTCATATACATAGTCTTGCTTAACAATGGGGATACCTTAGGAGATATTAGTTGTTAGGTGATTTTTGTCATTGTGTGAACATCATAAAGTGTACCTACACAAACCTAGATGGTATAGCCTATTAGACAACTAGGCTACATGGTATAGCTTATTATGCCTAGGCTACAAACCTGTACAGCATGCTACTGTATTGAATACTGTAGGCAATCATAACAGAATGGTAAGTATTTGTGTATCTAAGTATAGAAAGGGTACAGTATAAATATGCTATAATCTTATGGGACTACCATCTTATATGTAGTCTGTTATTGACTGAAATGTTATATGGTGTACAACTATTTTTCATCATTAAAAATTGAAATTAAGTTTAGAATAATTAGCACTTTTTGGAAAGTCATTGATGTTTATGAGCACAAAGTACTAAATGTGCTAGGTTATTACAAGGTTACAGGAGATTTACTGGTGGAGCTGATAATTGACTTTATTGCTTACCAAATTGCTGACACTAACATAGGTATTAAAAATGATTTAAAAAACCATTTAAACTGTGGTTTTTTAAAGATCACTCTGTTTACTTCAGGTTGTGATGAATATATTACTGTGAAGTCAGTGAACAGTTCTAAGAGATCTTAATTTCCCAGTAACGTGATAGTGAGCTGGATGGTGGAATATGACCTAAGGCTTGCAACTCTACACGAGTGTTTAACTTCTTCAAGTAACTCATTAACTATTTCTATTACTAAAGCAAAGTACAGGATGATTCTGAAAAATTAAATGGACTAACCAATGTCTTTGTGACAGGGAAATCGTTCATGCTTTTATGCTGTTAGATATTCTACAGCTTGTGAGTTGTCTTATAATCACTGAGATTTTGCCTCAAACTTTTTGCTATATATGTTACTTTTCAACTTCAAATGTGGTGCAGAGTTGCATAGTCTTCATTTGAACTTTGTTTTGTGATTCATTTCTCAAGATAGAACTTTCAGCTTGGCACACACTCAAATATGTGCATGGAAATAGTCTTCAGAGAGATAAACAGAGTGATGTAATGATAAATTTTTTAAAAATCCTATTAAGTAAATTTAATATTTTTTCTTTATTTTCTTATATGACGTATACCTTTTAAATTCTGAACTAGAGTGACATTGGTATTAATTTGGCTTTTATCCTAGTTTTACAAGCCTGGCTACAGGTATTTTCATATCTGCTGATTTGGATGAAGTATCTAACATAAAGATAAATTTTTTCAAATAGAGATGAAATACCTTCAGAAGTAATACTACGTGAAAATCCAGTTTAGAAACAATCTAGACATTTGGGTCTGTTTAGTTCATATTTTGCTTCCTAGCTCCTAAATGAGTCTAGCAAAAAAAGAACTTGAACTAATTATCTTAAAATTTAGAGTAATTGAACTAAACTACAAAAAATGAATTTTCTTTCTTTTTGATACATAACTATGTTTTCACACATAGATTATAGATAAGAATAAAAAATGTTATTTCCTTTGTTTATTAATAATTATAATTTAAAACAATCTTATCTTAGACAGCAATAAAACAACTAGAAAAGTAATAATTGTACTGAATCCAGTTCAAGACCTTTATAGTATTGTTATTAATTTTTAATGTCATTAAAATAAATACAAAAGAATATGACTTTTAATAAGTGTTAATAAATATAACCAGGAAATCTAGACTAATTATATTTATGCTACTAGAAACTAAATTAGTTACTAATATACAACTAACATTTATTGAACATTACCATGCCCACCAGTGTTCTATACACTTTATAAATATCATTCATTTTCACAACCACTCTGAAAGAAAAGCATGATGCAGTACATAGTCCTCTTCAGAGAGAGAAAAAATGTTTATTAAAACTGAGCAAAATTAGGCAATTTGTGAATCCAGTGCTAAAGGATATTTCCTACAAAATGGACAATTATTTTCGGCTGTACAAATGATATGTAATGCCACACATAAATTCTGTTGCCAGTTCTGAGAAAAAGTGAAGAGTGTGTCCAGAGGAAGTTGAGCAGGTTAGTGAAGGGTTCAAAAATGTTGCTGCTTTTGTAGAAGTGAAAGTCATTGTGACTGTTTAGCATAGAGAATAGATAATTAGACAGCTATTTTCAGATATTTGAAGGGCATTTTGTACAGAACAGATTAGATCTTATTTTTGTATTGCTTCCAGGCACAAATAAGATACATGAAATGGGGCAGGGAAACTTTGTGAGTCAATGAGTTCCCTTTGCATTACTGAAAATTCAAGATTATCACTGAGTTTGTTTTTGTTCTTTTAAAATAGATTAGAAAATAAACATAAAATGCTTTACCAAAACATGAGAGGAAAGAAAGGAAGAAGGCAACCAGGAAGGCAGGCAGAAAGGAAGGAAGGTAGGAAAGACAGCTTGGGAAAAACATAAGGGCTGATTATTAAAAAAGTTATTTAAGAAGTAAATACAAAGTAATTTAATATTCACTAGTTTCTTAAGAGAATAGGAAGGTTTATCCAACATATGATCTGGCCAGGACATCAAAAATTACAATGCTGTTGGCATGTATGATGAATATTCTTATATATTTCTCATGGAAATTTTTTGAGTTGGAGTTTCACTCCGTTGCCCAGGCTGAAGTGCAGTGGCACACTAACCACCATCCCAGCATTGACCTGATGGGCTCTGGCGATCCTTCAGCCTCAGCCTTCCAAGTAGCCGGACCTACAGGCACGTGCTACACAGCCGGCTAATTTTTTATATTTATTGTAGAGATGAGGTCTCACCATGTTGCCCAGGCAGATCTCGAACCTGTAGACTCAGGCAATCCTCTCATCTCAGCCTCCCAAAGTGCTGAGATTACAGGCTTCAGCCACCGTGCCCAGCCTCACAATGGTTTTTAAATAGCAGAAAATGGAAAATATAAATCTAATTATAGAGAAAAACTACATTAACTACAGTACATTCAAAGGATAGAACCTTGTGTTGTCATCTAAAAGATATTTTCAAATAATGTGTACCAGCATAGAAAAAATGTCTGTGAGCTGGGCATGGTAACTCACCTGTACTCCCAGCTGCATGGGAGGCTGAGGTGGGAGAATGACTTGAGCCCAGGAGTTTGAGGCTACGGTGAGCACTCCAGCCTGGGTGACAGAGCAAGATCCTGTCTCTTAAAAAAAGAAAAAGAGTTTGTGATAGGTGGAAACACTCTTTTTTTTTTTTTTTTTTTTTGAGTTGGAGTCTCACTCTGTCCCCCAGACTGGAGTGCAGTGGCCGCTTCCGGCCACTGCAGCCTCGACCTGCTGGGCTCCGGTGATCCTTCCGCCTCAGCCTTCCAAGTAGCAGGAATTACAGGCATGTGCTACCATGCCCGGCTGATTTTTTTAATTTATTGTAGAGATGAGGTCTCGCCAAGCTGCCCAGGCGGGTCTCGGACCCGCGGGCTCAGGAAATCCACTCACCTGAGCCTCCCAAAGCGCGGGATTACAGGCTGAGCCACCAAGCCCGGTGGTGGAAACACTCTTAAAGAAACAGAGTTCGAATAGCCGGAATGTTTTTTAAACGCTTTCAATAATTTACCTGGCCTTCTTCTAAAATGTTCAGTAAATAAATTTCATTCATATACCTCAGTAACATTTCCCACATTTCTTTTTTCTCCTTTCAATTCTCTGCAAACCCACATTATTATGGAGCCTCTTATTTACAAACCACACTTCAGTTTTTTCTCTTCTCTTTTTCTCAACTGTTTTCTCTTTCTCTTCACTTCGTCTCTACCAGTTATTTTAAAAATTACTCCAGATCAATTTAGCTTTTCTCTGCCCTCACATTCTCCCACTCCTTCCCAGTTTTGAAATCTCAAAAATCCATCACTACAATCTGGTAGAGATTACTCTTCTCTTGGGGAAAACTGGCAGAGGTTGAAATGAAATAAAGTAAGCATTCTCTCTTGTGATGCAGGGAGAGTCATCTCCACATTAATATTTTTTTTATCTTGCTAAGTTATGAGCAGGCTAGTAGAAGTTAAGAGATCAAATGTTGAACCTTGGTATTCAAGTATTATTGTCAAGCTGGTTGTTGTTAAACTGTATCATTACCTATACTGTCATCAGAAATATGTGGGAATATACATCATATATATCTTTATCTACATTGAGTATTTTATTTCTTAGTCTCATTTTACATCTAAAACTAAAAATAATTTTAAACACTGATATGTACAGTTATAATAATATCAACATATAAGTGGTAGTGGTAACATGGAAAGGACTAGAAAGGTGTCCCTGACAGAAGGGCCAGGATTTTGTTGTAAAAATAAGAAGTTCTTTTGACACCATGCCCTCGGACCCTGCCAATCCCCTGCTGAACTAATAAGTATAATTTACAAATATCCTGGTTACATTGAGGGGTGAAAGTGATGAGAAGTAGCCAATTGTTAATGGGGAATATGTCAAGAGGAAGGAAAACAGAAGTAAGGGCTATAAGAATACCTAAAATTACTTCCTTGTTTTTGATTTTTTAAAAAAATTTCCATTTCTAAACATAATTGACTTTACTAGAGTCCTGCTGCTCTCTTTGATTAAAAGAGAAAAGATTAATTGCTATACTTTGTACCTCACTAGATACTTCCTGTAATATCCTGTTTTCTATTAACTATTCAATCAACAATTTAAATAAAATTAGTAAAATTATAAGCACATTAGAATGAAGTCTCTTGAGGTCTTAGATTTGCTTTAAAATACTTTGGCAACAAAAAGAAAAGAAATGAGGGTAGATAAAACCAGTACAGCTAAATACTGATAATTTTTTAATCTGGGTGGTTCAAGTATGAGGGTTCATTATTCTAGTCTCTCAACTTCGGCGAATATTTGAAATTTTTCGTAATAACATTAAAATTAGTAGTATATTGAGGACAATTTCAAGCTCTTAGTTTTGAAAAATAAAGCTTCATCTTCTACTGATGAAGATTGTTTTATGTTACATCTTGATTTATCCAGAATAAATATAGATGAAAAAATATAGGTGGATTTCAGATATCTGAAAAATTTCTAACCAAGGATGGAAAAACTATGCCTATAATAAATATCAGATTCAAGATATTTTGACATTAGGTATACTTAAGAAGTAACACCAACTTGCGTTCTCTTGCAAGCAAAGAATCCAACTGCTCCTTTGCATTTTATTTCTAGAGTTCTTCACTAGCTCTTTTTCATCTTCTGCCCTACTTTTTTTGGTCTCATACCTCCATCTTGAATTTAGCTTACCACCCTTTTCCTTTACTCTATTGAATTTAGCTTATCCTATTATTCAGATCTCTATTGTCCTCTTATTGACTTGCTTGAATGGAAAATAAGCTATATAGGCTTCAAGAGAAAAAGATTCTTGGATCAAGAAGAATCTTAAAACTGGGACAAATACCAGGACTAATGAGAGAAGACAGAGGAATGAACATGGTTTGAGCTCTCTACTATGTGCCAAGGCAGTATTATAGATATTTTATATATAGTAGGGTAAGACTTTTTTTATATTGTGTGCAAGAGAAGCTTATTATTTATTTCTTGAAGAGTTGCTAGAGTGGCACAATTCTTTATGCAAATATGTGATAGGCAGAGGTCCTTCCTCTGTAATGAGAAAGTAGCAAATATATTTTATAACTCCATCTGTCACTTTGCTGTGATTCTGAGAGAGAGAGAGAGAGAGAGAGGAGAGCTTAATATTCTCTCTGAGCATATCCTCCTCCTCCTCTTCTGAGAGATGAAATTAGATACCACTGCTGGGATGGAGAAGGTAGATGGAGATGGAGAAGGTTTATTCACCCAAAGGCCAGAGGTAGGGACAGGTAACACATCTCATAAGATTAATATAGAGAAAGGACTTATCTAGACTGGTAACTCTAACTCTTGGCACTCAAATTCTAAAATAATACAGAAATAATAAATGAATTTATACTTTTTTCCATGTAAAGAATTAATTGGTACTTATATCCTTCCCCTGAACAAGACAAAACCTTCATTTCACATTGGATTTTTCCCTACTTTATCTTTCATTGCGTGGAAATTTAGCTCTAAATTAGTCTTTTCATACCATACTTCTACTTTTTAGGAAAACTATCTATGTATAAAAGACTATGGTCTTTTCTTTAAACTTAAAGGAAAATAATTTGAACCCAGCTGAAGTGAACAAAGCAAGAGATAGTCAAATCCCATACTATCTGCCCCATGGCCCCAGACTTCTCCATCCTAAATCCTGACTGTGTTTATTCTTACTTCCTTACCTGAATAGTTCTTACCTTTGCTTTTCTACCTCCAATCCCATTTTCCTCTTGAAATCTCACCAACAATCTCACTCCACAAAGATGTTTTTCTGCCTCTGAATTCCTATTATATTCAACACTCATTTTCATTCTCTTCTCTGTGGTTATATTTTAAGTATATAAATGAAAATGGAACTTATTTGAGAGGAGTGACTACATTCTAGATCTCTCTGGGCTCTTCGAAAAGGTTTATGTGGTGTTTTATATGTAGGCTGAACATTAGACTGAAACTATAATTCAGTCAGAACATGTGAGTTCTTCCCCCACTTGTCTATTTTTTTTTTTTTTTTTTTGGTTTAACAACAGTCATGGACAACTGAACATGAATCATGAATCTTAAGGCTGTTGATGGTCTACCTAGCAACCAGGAGGGTTCCCAAGGATACAAAATCCAAAGACACACTTTTTTGATATGGTAATGAATGAAGCTAAGGATGAAGTCCTAAAACAGAGTACATTTTCACATAAACTGAAATCATATGTCAATATTAGAACTACTATACAAGTAACTGGCTTTATGGTCTCAGGAAGAGCCATTATTACCCTTTCTATAATTAAACATTTTGCTTTAGTCACATAAAGCAAATATCTCTAATTTTTCAAAAATGAAATAATGAGGACATGTGGCGGAATACTAAGAATAATAAACCAACCAACTGTGTATGCATAAGCCAGATTTAACAAATATTAACATTCAGTCATTTTTTTCCTAAGAAATAATACAGTATCTGAGCCTTTTCACCTCATTTTCCTTTTTCCTTTCCCAGAAAAACCACTGTTCTAAAGCTGATATGTATGTTCTTCCCATCCACATTTTACTTATTTTACCATACATGTATATATATCTCCATTAACATTATGTAGTATTATCTTGCATATTTACAAATGTCACACAAATGTTTCATTATACATACTACTCTGCAAACTGCATTTATATAAAACATTAAAATTTCATTAAAAATTAAAGCAACTTCTTAATTTTTTGACTCTTTTTTGCTCATCTTTTATTATTTTCTATCCTTATCATTTCTTTGTATTTTATTTGGCTTCAATCTATTATTCTTTCTGTAAATTTTCTGTGTGCTTGAAAAATATACATATTTTCTAATTGTTGTGTGTAGATACATAAAATATGGATAAAGCTTGTGAATTTGCAATTTGTTATACTCAAATGTTCTAAATCCTTTTGAATTATTAGGGTGCTTGATTTATCAGTTTCTAGTAGAATTACTAGAGTTTTGACTGGTTTTGTAATATTGAAACAAGATTGCTAGGAATATAATGACTATTGTTATTCTAACTCCATGGATTAATCTTTTCTCATTATGCAGCATTCATTTTTTTTTTTTTTTTTTTTTCTAACACTCTTTTTTTTGAGTTGGAGTCTCACTCCGTCAGCAGCATTCATTTTTAACTATTTATTTTTGGCTAAAATTTTTTGTTTATTGTTAATATTTCTGTATCAGTTGTCTTCTGTTTATCATTTTTCCTTGTTCAACTTTTTTTACTGTTTTATTCTCAGTCTTTTATGTTATTTTGTTTTTGATCTGTTTTTCATAAGCAGCATGTTGTTATATTTTAATCAATTTGTATAAATTTCTTTTTTGAAATAATTTCAGACTTTCAAATATAGTACATAAATTGTATATACTTTTTGTATAGCTTCTCTAAGCATTTACATTTTACTAAAGCAAAATACAATGATCAAAATCAGGAAATTAACACTGATACAATACTATTAAATAATTAATATTATTTATTTACATTTTCCCAATTACCCATTCATGTCACCTTTTTAAGCCTAGAATTCAATCTAGAACATACCTTTCACTTTGTTGTTATCCCTCTTTAATCATGACAATTTTCTAGTTTTTTTTTTTTTGTATTTCATGACCTTGACACTTTTGAAGAGCACTGTACAGTGATTTTTCTGATTTTTCCTCGTGATGAAATTCAGGTCATGTGTTTTTGTGTATGTGTGTGTTTTTCTTTGTTTTGTTTTTTTTTTATTAGAGGGGCTGGAGTGCAGTGGCTTACAGCAGCCTCAACCTCCTGGGCTCAAATGCCCCCCCCCACCCCTACCCCCACCCTGCCCCTTCCCCCCTCAGTCTCTGAGTAACTGGGACTACAGGCATGCCATTGTGCCTGGCTAATTTTTTTTGTATAGACAAGGTCTTATTATGTTGCCTAGGTTGGTCTCAAACTCTTAGGCTCAAGTAATCCTCCTGCCTCAGCCTCTCAAAGTGCTGGAATTACAGGTGTGAGTCATTGTGCCTGGCCAGTTGTGTGCTTTGACAAAAATACAGCATAAATGATACTTTGTCCTTCTCAGTGCATCATAACAGAAAGTGTGTAGTATTGATATGTCACTGGTGGTGTTAACTAGATTAAGATAATGTCTACTATGTTTCTCCACTATAAAGTTATTTTTCTCTTTGTAATTAGTAAGTATCTTATGTGGAAATACCTTAAGACCATGTAAATATTCAGTTCCTCAGCATATATTTGTCTACTAATTTTAACATCCATTGACAATACTTGCCTGAAACCATAATCACCGCGGAGTTTGCCGAGTGGTTATTTTCTATTTGCATCATACCTTCCGCATGTATTAATTAGACTTCTACTGTAAAGATGAGCTTTCTTTCTCCACTTATGGTATTATAAGATATTTGATCTTTGCCTCTGGTTCCTGGCACAGAACTCATAAAACTCTTGGAATTTCCTGAGTGATAAGCACGATAGGGGGTCTTTTGTTCTAAAGTGACAATTCTTGGCAGGCCCCAGGATAGCCTCAGGTTAGGGACTGACTGCCAGAAAGACTAACACTTTACTAAAAGCTTGAAATTTTCAGTGCCACCCCTAACCTCTGGGGAGGAGAGAAGCTCTGGAGATTGAATTAACCACCAATGGCCACAATTATGTCTATGTTGAAATCTCCATTAAAAACTCTCAGAGACAGGGTTCAGGAAGCTTCCAAGTTGGCGAACAAATCCATGTGCTGGAAGAGTGGCACACCCCAACTTTACAGGACAGAGGCTTCTACACTGGGGACCTTTCCAGACCTCACCCTGTATGTTTCTTTATCTGGCTATTCATTTGTATCCATTATAGTTAAAAAGAAAAAAAAAAAGTCGGGCTCGGTGGCTCAGTCTGCAATCCCAGCACTTTGGGAGGCCGAGGTGAGTGGATTGCCTGAGCCCCTGGGTTCGAGACCCGCCTAGGAAACTTGGTGAGACCTCTTCTCTACAAAAAAAAAAAAAAAAAAACAAAAGTAAGGGTGTGGTAGCGCGCGCCTGTAATTCCGGCTACTTGGAAAGCTAAGGCGGAAGGATGGCGGAGCCCAGCAGCTCTAGGCTTCGGGTGGCCGGGAGCGTGCCACTGCACTCCAGTCTGGGCGACAGAGTGAGATGCCAACTCAAAAAAAAAAAAAGAGAGAGAGAGAGAGAGAGGGAGGGAGGGAGGGAGGGAGAGAGAGAGAGAGAGAGAAAGAGAAGAGAGAGAGAGAGAGAGAAGAGTAAGGCGGGACCTAGTATTTGAAGATATAATAAGTAAGATATTCCAGAATTAAAGACAGTCGTAAATCTTCAAAATCATATTATACACTAAAGCCCAAAATCAAATACAACAAAATAAACATACAATAATCTATACCTAGACCTGCTATATGGAAAACAAAAATAGATTATCTTAAAAGTAAAGAAGGAATTCAAAGCAGCTGAAAAAATTTATCTCTATATGTTGATATGGAAGAATCTTTAAGAGAATATTTTTCTGAAAATCCTACAATTGCTTACTTATCATGTCATTTTATCACATAAATACCAAAATGCAAATGTATTATTTTAGATTTAGTTATAAAACTTACACCCTGTGTATTTTTTAAGGTATGCAATTGTAGAAAAGATATTCCACTATACAGTAACTTTCAAAAGGTAATTATTAGTGTTCTCATATGTAACGCTGAGGTGATTACAAGTTTTCTGACTGGTTCTGCCTTACACAGTCATGAACTGGCCCTCATTTCTTCCATCTTATGTCACCAATACTGTCTAGGGCAAGGATTCTTAACCATTTTTGTGCTGTGGACTCCTTTGTCATTTTATTCAAATATGTGAACTCAGAATAATATTTAATACATAAAATGAAATACATTTGGATTCAAAGGAAACTAATTATAATTTTCTAAATTGTGATGCAATAATAAATACCTGTATATGTCTTAATTCATTAAATAACACACTCTAGCACTGAGTCTAATAACTACCATAAGTTTGAAGTAGGATTGAGTGCAAATATTATTTAGAGAGATTTGAAAAAATGTAATGTGATATGAAAAATATTCTTTTGAGTAGCAAATCCATAGGTATCATAATCAGAAAAAAATAATCCATTAAGAATTGTACTAATTATCAAAGGCTATAGTGCCTTAAGCCCCTTATCCCCAAGACTCCTGGATTATGACAGGAGGAAGGGAGTAACTGTTTGAATGCAATAATGCTACAGAATAGACCACTCCAAATCTAAAACTGCAAGCATTCATTTTTCTCTCACAGGTCTGTGGTTCAATCGGTTGCTCTTTAGCTGCAGTCAGATCACCGAAGCGCAAGACAAACTTTACAAGCACACTTAAAGCCTGTGCTCACATCATTCCCACTCATATTCCATTGGCTAAAGCAAATCACATAGCTAAGCCCCAAGTCAGTGGAGCAGTGAAATAAGAGTATACACCAGGTTGGAAGGAGAGTAGAATGAATATTTGCTGAACATTAATTTAATCTATTGATAATGATTTCCAGGAAGGGTACAGAATAAAAACAATAGACTTCCAAGGGAAGGGCACAGGGAAGCTTGATTCTGTCCATGGTTGGAGATGGAAGAGGAACAGCTCTCCCAGCAAAAAACACCAACTATCAGGAAGTAATATAGAGCACCCATGGCAGTGTGTGTGATGATAATAGTGATGAAATGCTACCAGATATCACAAAGAATCATACACATTGATGCAGGTGTGAGAGATGAAACATCAATAAATAAAGAAAAAATAAAATTTGATTGCATATGATGAATAATACCTATATTTGTACTTGGTTTATCTTCTATGATACACAATCTCTTGGTGAGATAATCACAAACATCAGTAAATATGTCAAATGTGCTATTTTACTCTAGAAAAGTTTTCATATTGAATGTCTATAGCTTTTTGCCATGTAATCTGATTTTTTGCCCATAATTTGAGAGATGCACTACTTAAACTAGTGTGGAAGCTAAGAGAATAGGAAAAAAGAACATATTTCAAAGCAGTTTTGTTGAAATGATTAATAGAAGATAGTGAATAATTGGAAATAGGTTTAAAGGAGATGTACAAATTCAAGATATTTTTGTATAACAGCCTATGTGACTTCTTGGATAGTACTGTATGATCAACAAAAGCAAGTGAGTTATCAGGGACCTGAGAGATAGTCTCCAAAGATGGCTACCAGCAATTCCTCTCCATACTGCATACACATGCTGCTCCTCCCATCCAGAGAAGTACATTTCCTCTCTCTGAATATGGGCTGCCTTGTGACTTGTTTTAACCAATCAAATATGGTAATAGTTATGCTGTGCCATTGTTGACCTTTTCTTTAAGGGGTCTTCTTGAACATTTTAGCCCCAGATGAGCTGCCAGCTGAATGTAGCTATAAAAATAACCCTAACCAACACCATGTTGGCAGAGTTACCATTCAGCGGAGCCTAGCCCAACTCTTAGAATCATTAAAAATTATAATATAGTTGTTGTTTTAAACCATTAAGTTTTGGGATAGTTTGGTCCTTTGCAACAGTTAACTCAGACAGAAATTGGTACTGAGCGTGGAGTTCAGTTGTAACAAAAACTTTAAAATACGTAGCAATAATTTTTAGACTAGGAGGCAGACAGAGAATGAAGGGACACAAGGAGACTCTTGGAGGGGGCTGGAAAGGCAGTGAGGAGGCTGTTAATAAAGACTGGAGAAATAGCAAAAATAACATTAGTGGAAGCTGTAGAGGTAGTGAGAAAATTGTTATTAAAGATTGAAAGAGGGGTACCAAAAATATATAGTAGCAGGACCATTAGCAAACCTCTCATCTGTAGCAACTGATTTAGGCACTGATTTTTTTTATTTTTAATTTTTTTTATTTTAAAGATGTGGGGTACAATTCAGGGTTAGGTACACAAATGTTCATTATGCAGGTACCCTTGTTGATGAGGTGTGCTCCTCCCTCCCCAGGCAGTTTACCTCAACTCCTAATCCCACCTCACCCCCGCCCCGGGCAGTTTCCCACTACTGCCAATTCATTTCTTATAGTATTATGATAATTGTTCAAGGTCTGCTTATGAGTGAGAACATAATGGTACTCTGTTCTTTGTTTCTGTGATAGATCATTGAGTATGATAGACTCTAAATCCATCCAAGTTGCTGCAAAGTCCATATGTTTTTCCTTCTTTATGACTGCATAATATTCCATTGTATATTTGTACCAACATTTTTTTTTATCCAGTCCAGCTTTGATGGGCAGCATGGTTGGTTCCATGTTTTTGCTATTGTGAATAGAGCTACAAAAAACATGTGTGTGCAGGTGTCTTTCTTGTAGAAAGATTTGAGTTCCTCTGGTTATATTCCCAATAGG
The DNA here is from genome assembly GCA_963574415.1 of Tarsius wallacei. Lineage (NCBI taxonomy): Eukaryota > Metazoa > Chordata > Mammalia > Primates > Tarsiidae > Tarsius > Tarsius wallacei. The sequence continues at coordinate 16,525 of CAUYQG010129759.1, forward strand.
GGGATTTGAGTTCCACTGGGTCATATGGAAGGTCAATTTCTAGTTCTTTCAGAAATCTTGGCATTGATTTATCCAACAACCGTTTAATCACAATGTATGATTTGCCAGGAACTGTGATAAGGGCTGAGAGACAATATAAATGTTGCAAGATGACAATTTTACCAGTTAGCCGTTTTCAGACTATTTTTGTAAATATTGGTGGCTTCTAGCAATTAATACCCAGAGGAACTCAAATCATTCTACAAAAGATACCGGCACACATATGTTTGTTGCAGCTCTATTCACAATAGCAAAAACATGGGACCAACCATGTTACCCATCGAAACTGGACTGGATTAAAAAAATGTGGTACATATACACAATGGAATATTATGCAGCCATAAAGAAGGACAAACATATGGACTTCGCAGCAACTTGGATGGATTTAGAGTCGATCATACTCAGTGATCTATTATAGAAACAAAGGACAGAGAACCATATGTTTTTACTCATAAGTGGACCTTGAACAATTATAATACTATAAGAAAGGGATTGGCCAACTGGAAATCCCTAGTGGGAAACTGTCAGGGGAGGGGGGTGGGATTGGCAGCTGAGGGAAACTGCTAGGGGAGGGAGGAGCATACCTCATCAACAAGGGCACCTGCATAATCAACGTTTGTACTCCTAACCCTGAGTTGTACCCCACATCTTTATAATTAAAAAAAGAAGGTAGGTGGAATGATTTCTTGACTCCACCCACCCCCTGAATTCTCAATAGCCTTGATATCAGCAGTGTCTTACAATAAAATAAGTCATAGGCCAAATTCTGACAAATGTATTAACATTTATTAGAATGACATTTTAATATATATAGAAATTCTAGTCCTTCCATTATGAAAATGCAGAATTCTGTCAAAAATACATAGTAGGATGGTGAAGCAAAGAAAAATCATAGTATTAATATATTTGCAGTAGGTTTGGGAATAAACTGTTTGTTACTGATATATTTTAATGTTTTACCATTTTATGTTTTAAGGAGTTTAGCATAATTAATAAGCTACAGATTATCATTATTGATTCCAATATAAAATGTCTCATTTATTTAGGTTTGTAATTTAAAGTTAAAAGGTATAAGACAATATTATTAGTATTGTAAATAGTATTTTAACTTTTAAAATAACTTGAAACTCAATATAAATATATATGCCTATTTAATTTGCTGGATTTGTAAATTATATAAGTACTTGAGAAGTTTTGTCAATCAGACAATTGAAATATTTAAATAAATTATAAATATGGTCAACTATTAATCAAAATCTTCTTAAAAGCTTGTCAGATTTATAAATTAATAATTTGATTTATAAGTGAAGTCACAAGCTTAAAAAGAAATAAATTTTAAAATTTATAATATCAATAAATCAAACATGAATTTTAATAACCTCAAGTAATATTTTTCTGAGCCATTCCCAAAGACACCAAAATATTCTTATTGCCATAAATTAGTCAAGAGTTCATCATTGTTAGGTAATAGCTTTCTTTGGGTGGGGCCACAACTGAACTCAGCTCTCCACAAGCTAGTGGTTTCTCCCCTAACAGAAAGGTTACGATTGCCCATGTGTCCCAAAATCTCCAAAAACCTAGGGGTAAACCTAGGTTTTTGTGGGGCCTGAAGCTGCACATGTCTCCTTTTGCTGACCCTTCATTTTTGTTTTTCAAATAAATCTTGTTCTTTAATCATACCATGTGACACAGTAGAATTCGCCTTTACACTCTTTATCTTAAATGCTACTATTTGTGTGCTGATATAGTGCTATTACTGTATATCTGTTTTGTATATAGCTCTGGGGAAAATTAATTTGAAACTTTATTCTGGTCAAGTAAAATTGAAAAGTAAAATATAGCTCTGCAGTCATAATTATGTATATTAAGACAGTTCTAAAAAATATCTTAGAAAAAATATCTTAGAAAAAGTGGCTATGGCTACAGATTACATGTTTTTTACATTATGCAGTTGATTCTTGAGCAACACAGGGTTGAACTTTCTGGGTTGACTTATAAGAGGATTGCCTCTGTCACCCTTGAGTCAGCAAGACCAACACCTTCTCTTCATCCTCCTCCTCAGCTTACTCAATGTGAAGACAATGAGAATGAAGACCTTTATTATGATCTACTTCTACTTAATAAATAGTAAATATATTTTCTCTTATGATTTTCTTAATCTCTTTTTAAGCTTACTTTGTTGTAAGAATACATACAATGTACAAAAATATGTGCTATTCAACTGTTTATGTTATTCGTAAAGCTTCTGGCCAACAGTAGGTATTTATATTATCAGTAAGGCTTCTGATTAACAGTAGGGTATTTGTAGTTAATTTTGGGGGAGTCAAAAATTACACACAAATTTTCAGTTGTGAGAGAGGTTGATGCTTCTAACTGTTGCATTTCAAGGGTCAAGGGTGTAACCCTTTTTCACTTACACAATTAACTTGTCTTTATTATTAAGTACAAGATTTTCAATAGCAAACATATCTTGAGCTGGGAAAAAAAAATTTAAGTTGAAGTTTATGTACTTAGGTTTCTACAAATGTCCCTTAGTGATGAGTAATTTTAGAAAGAACACTAAGAGAGCTGGCTCTGGTCCTAGCTCTGCCTCTTACTTGCCATGTAACTTCATGTTAACTCATATGTAAAGTGGGGATGGTATAGTTTGCTCTGCCAATCTGACATTTATTTGGTAGTTTAGCTGAAAGTGGATGTGAAAGGATCTCTAAGGTTCAGAAGAGAGGTAGTATTGTGCTTATCAATCACTTACCCACTGCTCCGTAATACAATAAGTCCTCAGTTAATGTTGTTGATAAGTTCTTGAAAACTGTGACTGTTTTATTTTGATTTGAAAGATGTGGAGTACAATTCAGGAATAGGTATATAAATGGTCATTGCACAGATAAAGTTTGGGCCTCATTTCACCTGGTTTGAGATCAGGTACCCTTATAGGAAACTGTGACTTTAAGCAAAACTACTTAAAATGAAACCAAGTTTACCATCTACTAATTGATATAAACAAGAGTTAATTTCTATGGCATATTTATGGTTACAGAATATCATCAAATTTCTCCTTCTTTTCCTTCCTTCCTTCTTCCCTCCCTCCCTCCCTCTCTCTATTTCCTTTTGAGCCTGTCACTCTGTAATCCACGCTGCGTGCAGTGGCGTGCTCACTGCAGACTTGAACTCCTGGGCTCAGGCGATCCTTCCACTTCAGCCTTCCAAGTAGCTGGGACTATAGGCATGTGCCACCACACCAGCTAATTTTTTATTTTTATTTTTTGTGGAGATGAAATCTCACTGTGTTGCCTAGCCTGGCCTTGAACTTCTGGGCTTCCTACCTCAGCCTCCCAATGTGCAGGCATTACAGGCATGAGCAACTGAGCCTGGCCTATCATTTTCAAAACCCATCTTTTTTTTTCATTTTTTTTGTGTAGGAGTCCCATTCCGTTGCTCAAGCTAGAGTGCAGTGGCACACTCGTGCCACCGCACCCTCAACCTGCTGGTCTCTGACGATCCTTCCACTTCAGCCTTCCAAGTAGCCGGAACTACAGGTGTGCGCTACCACGCCCGGCTAATTTTTGATTTATTGTAGAGACGAGGTCTCGCCAAGTTGCCCGGGCTGGTCTCGAACCCATGGGTTTAGGTAATCCACTCACCTCGGCCTCCCAAAGTGCTGGGATTACAGGCTGAACCACCGAGCCCGGCCACAAAACCCATCTTTCAGGACTTAGGGCTGGACCATGCAGGAGCTGCCCCCATCCTCAGGGAGGCCAGGGGCTGGTAGAAACCCTCAGGCTGACCAAGGGCCCAGCGAGGAACAGCCTGTGGGGACTCACATAGAGTAGTCACCACTCTGGGAGGCTGTGTCACATCCTGGTTTCGTGCATGGGCTCTGGAACCAGACTGCGTGGTTTGGATCCTAGTTCTGCTACTTATTAGCCGTGTGACCTTGGGCAAATAATTTAACCTTTCCCTGCCTCAGTTTTCTGATCTTTTAAATAGTCATGATAATAAGAGTACTTACGGGGCTGGGCGCAGTGGCTCAAGCCTGTAATCCCAGCACTTTTGGAGGCCAAGGTGAGAGAATTGCCTGAGCTCAGGTTCGAGACCAGCCTGGGCAACTTGGTGAGACCTTGTCTCTGCAATAAATGAAAAAATAAACTGGGCATGGTACAGCGCACCTGTAGTTCCAGCTACTTAGTAGGCTGAGGTGGAAGGATCTCCTGAGCCTAGCAGGTTGAGGCTGTGATGGCCGTGAGTGCGCCACTGCACCCTAGCCTGGGCAACAGAGTGAGACTCCGACTCAAAAAAAAAGAGTGCTTATATTCTAGGGTTGTTGACTAAATGAGTTCTTATTTTAGAAACATTTAATGCAGTTCCTGGTGTCTCTATGGCTCTGTATTTTGTTTTGCCTTCCTTTGCTTTGAGTCTCAGAACAATGTACATTTTTTTTTTTTGATTCAGAGTCTCATTCTGTCGCCCAGACTAGAGTGTAGTGGCACGCTCACAGCCACCACAGCCTCGACTTGCTAGGCTTAGGCGATCCTTTCACCTCAGCCTTCCAAGTGGCTGGACCTATAGGTGTGCACCACCACACCAGCTAATTTTTTGATTTATTGTAGAGATGAGATCTTGCCAAGTTGCCCAGGCTGGTCTCGAACCCTGGGCTCAGACAATTCTCTCGCCTCCACCTCCCAAAGTGCTGGGATTACAAGCATGAGCCACCAAGCCTGGCAAAACAATGTCCATTTCTTGAGACAGAATGGCCTGGGTGTGAGGTATCAGTGATGAGACATTCTCAACTACTGGCTGATGCTGAGTGTTGTTCCTTGAAAATGCAAGGTTTTATTTTATTTATTT
>CAUYQG010129760.1:0-10441 GCA_963574415.1 Tarsius wallacei
CAAGACCTCATCTCTACAATAAATCAAAAAATTAGCCGGGCATGGTAGCGTGCGCCTGTAGTTCCAGCTACTTGGAAGGCTGAGGTGGAAGGATCGCCAGAGCCCAGCAGGTCGAGGCTGCGGTGGCCGGGAGCAGCCACTGCACTCCAGTCTGGGTGACAGAGTGAGACTCCAACTCAAAAAAAAACAAAAAAAAAACAAGTCATCTTTTCTAACAGCCTCATCTCATATTTTAGGATTTGGGAATGTGTCAGTCATCTCCCTGCTTTCTGATTAAGTATAATCCTGACTTGGTGGAGAGTACTGGCAATTAGGACTCCTCCAAAAGGTCAATTTCTGCTTTCCTTTACCAATAGGGCAGTGGCTGCCACTGTCGACACATTCAGGCCACCTCTGAGAAATGGGGTCGAGGACAAAGGTGTTAGGCTGTCTTTTTCCTCCCAAGTCTGCATAAGTACTCCTAGGGCCACAGCTTGATCTACTGTGACAAAAAAGTGAAATGACTTATCTAAGGATGGAAGAGCTAGGACTGGAGCTGTAATTATGTTCACTTTTTAATTTCTTTATAGCATGCTCTTCCTCTGGTAACCATTGTAAGGAATCAGGTTTTCTTCTAACAGTGTTAAACAAACAATTTTTTTCCTCTGGGCATAAGATTTGATCCTGAGCTAACAGTAGCCAGATGATCCTAAAACCTTTTCTAGTTTCTTTTTGGTTTGGTACAGGGCCTAATTTATTAAGCCAGCTATTCTTTCTGAATATATGTGTTGTTTTCCTCCACTAAATGCCACAGATATTTAGTTTCTTTTTCTACAAATTATAATTTATTCCTTGAAATTTGTCACACATTTTGTCTCAGAAAGTTGAGCAGATTAACAGTAGTCTCTGATACTTCGGTCTTTTTTTCTTCTGGAGATTAATAAGTCATCCACATATTGCAATAGTTGAGTTCCTGCAATAGGTTGAAATTCCTCCAGGACAGGTTCTAAAATCTGACCAAATAAATTTGGTGCTTTGGTGAAGACCTGTGGTAACACCAACTGGTGGTTCTGCTGTTTTTTTCCAGTTATGGGATTCTCTCATTCAAATGCAAAGAGGACTCTACTTTTGGGGTCTAAGGAACATGTCCAAAGTGCATCTTTTAAGTCTGCCACACTGCACCATGTATGTGTATAGGAAATTTTGCTGAGGAGAGTGTAGAGGTTAGGGATCACAGATGTTGGGGCTGAACAATCTGTTTTATAGCACATAAGTCTTGTACAAACTGAGGTCCCATCAAATGTTTCCACTGTGAGAACAGGGTGTTATATGGCTCCAGTAATCCATTCCTGATGAGGGCCTCAATCACTATCTGTAGACCTTGTGTACCCTCAGTGGGAATGGGGTACTGCCTTCCACAAATTATTTCCCCTGACTGTTTCTATCTAATTTGTAATGGGGTAATTTTTAGCACCCTCCCATCACCTTCTCTTTTAGCTTCACTCTGTAACCACTTTACAAGGGCATTGATTTTCCTCTCTTCTTCCTTAGATAGGAAGTCACCCATCACCTTTATTTGTCTCTTCTCTGTTCCTACTCCTAAGCTTAGCCTAACCATCAGGTCTCAACCCAAGAGGTTGATACTTGCTTCAGGAACAAATAAGAATGACCCCTCCATTTTTTCTGCCCCAGATCTAAATAACAGTTTCATAAATATTGAAACCTGAAATCCTTCCCTTTTTACCCTGGATACCAATAATTTTTTCCTAGAGAATTTTGTTCTCTTTGGTTGAAACATTAGGGAGGAGTGAGCAGATCTGAAATCATCCAAAAATGTCACCTCCTTTACCTCAGGTCCCATCTTTAAATTTATCAAGTGTTTCTGGTTGGACTTATTCAAAAGGACCCCCTGAACCCCCTAATCCTCAGCAAAGAGGGATCATCTTCTCTTCCTTCTTCCACATCAGGCATTCTCTCTTATAATGTCTTAGTTTTCCACATTTATAATATCCACTTACAGTCTTAGAGATAACTCCTTCTTACTATTTTGTTGAGACTTCACATTTCCCCACCCCTTTTGAGAGGAGTCCTGATCTAATATCTTCCTGACAACTTCTTCTACCTTGGAAACTGAAGTATTTAAAGTGCTTTTGCTGTATTTTGTGAAATGTTTTATTTTTTATTTATTTAATTTTTTAATTTTTTATTTTTTTTGAGTTGGAGTCTCACTCTGTCACCCAGACTGGAGTGCAATGGCTGCTCCCGGCCACCGCAGCCTCGACCTGCTGGGCTCCAGTGATCCTTTTGCCTCAGCCTTCGGAGTAGCCAGAATTACAGGCACACACTACCACGCCCAGCTGATTTTTTTGATTTATTGTAGAGATGAGGTCTTGCCAAGTTGCCCAGGCAGGTCTCGAGCCCGCGGGCTCAGGCAATCCATTCACTTCAGCCTCCCAAAGGCACGGGATTACAGGCTGAGCCACTGAGCTCGGCTTGTGAAATGTTTAAAGTGTTTGCAGGGTATTGGTTAAAACTGAAGTTTGTATTTGAAATGTAAAACTCCATTTCGTGACTTGTCTCCATGTTGTTAATTTGTTATTAAACTTCTGTTTGGCTGATGCAAGAAGTTTAAAATTTTGCTCAAACAATCCTCACAGCCCTGCACCCCACCTGGTGCTCTAATGATTTCTCCCTTATCTGAGTATACTATGTGACCCCTTATCTAAATGTACTCTGTGTCAAACCCCAGAACATGTGTTTAATCTCTGTAATGACTCATTTTCCCAACTACTTTTTCTTATAAAAACCCCACAAATTTCATTCATCATCGAGAGTCTGGGAGGCACAAGCCCACTCTTGATCACTTGGTTTAATAAAGGGCTTACTTATTAATTTGACCTTTAATTGAGCTGGTTATCTGATTTCTAGAAATTCACATATAACATTAGGAGGCCCCAGCAAGAATAATCTCCTCTGGTGGGACATCCTCCAGCAGGAGGTCCCCCAGTGAGATTCTTTCTCCACTTCAGTCCAGCCTCTCACTCCAGCTCTCCCCGACTCCATGGGCAAGTTTTAGGGGAGGTGCCCCCACTTTTTCTCAGGGCCCCATAACCTGTCCTCAGACTCGGAGGGAGCAGGAACAACAGCTGGCCCCTCTCATCTCTAAAAGAACCTGAGCTCATCTAAATCCTCCTGGATGTGAGTATAACTAGCTTGCCTGGTCAGGGAATTTGTAAACAGATCTGTTAAGTTTTTCTTTGTAAGGGAGCTCCCAGTTGTTGAATGAGAGGGCTGTGTCTTCCATGGGCTCATCGCCTTGGTGTTAGGTTGCCCAGTCAGAGTATTGGGTAACTCTGAGATGTCAGGTAACGACAAGCCAATAATTGCCAAACATTGTAATTTGTTACTTGCACTTGTAGCAAGGTACCTGATTTGCAAGTTTAAATGCCAGAGCTCTAGAAAAAAATACTCTTGCTTAATGTTTAATATAGTCTGTTAATAATTCATGTAATCTGTGAATAATTGGTATAGTCTGTTGGAGATCAATGTAATCCATTGTTAATTGGTTTGGTCTGCTATTAGTTAAGTTAGTCTGTTAATAGTTGGTTTTGCCTGTTAATGGTCAGTATAGCCTGTTGGTGACAGTTTTGACTCTTTATGTCATTACCTGCTTTCTTAACTGTCTCTGTATTGCTTCTATTGGTGGCAAAAGTTCCCAGGGAAATAGAAAACTCCATTCATATGAACCCAGACTCCTGTCTGAGTCAAAGATAAGAGGCAATCTTCCCTTTGGTCTGTGCAAACAGATTTCCTCAGGTGATTGGGGGGCTTGCAAAGGTGTCAGGGATTAATTCCCATGACATACAAGGACCTCATAGGGACTGTTGCTACACTTTAGTCATAAAGGACTCTATGGGTTCTAAATAGCCCCAGGCTTGATCAGATGCTCAGCAGACCTAATCCATGCCAGATCCTGGAAACGGTGATCAGACGAAAGGAGAAGCTCCTAAAGAGGCAGATCATCTGGAGGCTGAAAGGTTCTCTCAGTGTTCCTGAGGGCTGCTCCATCCAGGGGGCACTCATAAGGACTGGTCATCCAGTGCCCCTGGGCCTCATTAAGTGCTGTTAGTGCTCAAAGAGAAAACTGTGACAAGAAAGAGGCAAGGAAATGACTGGCAGGGTCACAGCTGCCAGAAGCTCCCTCCCTCCACAAACAGCACACTTTGATGCAAAACACCTAGTTCTGTCCCAAATTAAAATTGCCTGCCTAATCTATCTTGTTTCCTCTTGAACTAACTCTGATCTGTTTATACTCCTGTCCATGGTGGCACACAGGTTTTCAAGTTCTCCAGCTTGTTATGTAAAGACTGTTAGTCTCCTATCTAAAAGTGTAGGGTAGCAGAATTCTAAGACTCAAGGTCTGGCACAGGCTTCTTGACCCCCCAGTCCCCTGGATTGCATGATAAGAATTTTTCTGCTGGAGTCCATTGGTCTAGTAATTAAATGTAATTTCTGCTAAAAGGTTTAAAATGCAAAGCCTTGCTTCTGTAATACACTTTGTACTTAAGTTGTCAGCAAACTCATATTTGTAAATTCAACCTGTTAAAGATTTACATCAGATTGGTTACATATATGGTCATTCATGTTAAAATTGTAAATTTCAGAGTCTAAATAATTAACCTGCAACTACGGGCTCAATTTCTCTCTTTTCTGCCTGCTTTTAATCTGCCAGTAACAAAGCTTCTGGTGTTGAGATAAGCTTACTGTTGCAAAGTTAAATAAAAGTTTTGTTTTTCATGTACAGTTCAGTCAGTTCTAACAAAAATGTAAACATTAAAAACTCATTTAAAACTGAAGAAAAAAAGGTTTCAAAAATTAAACTGCCTGTTGAAACAAAGTTTAGTCATACAAGCAGGTTCCAATTTTGCTAGAAATAAAACAACTTATTTAGATGTGTTTTTTTAAAAAATGGTTCATACTTAGGTAATAATTGGTGTTCACAAGCTTTAAAATAATTAGCCAAGAAATAAATTAAAAATAATAACTAGCCTTGTCTAAAATCTCAGTTCTCATAAGTAATTAAGCAAATTGCTATAAATAAAGAAAAATATAAATAAGACAATGCTTATGGATAAGTTCTTAAACTAGTTTTAAAAGCTCATTAAATATTTGGACTCATTAAAAAAGTTATAATATAAAAAGTTTCTCATCCAATGTACTACCACAAGAAAATGACTGAGGGTGGTGAGAAAATATGGGGGGGGAGGGCAAGGGGATTAATGGTGATAAATATCTGTCTGGGGATGGGGAGACACCTCTTATCATCAAGGGTGCCTGAACAAAGCATTTTTGTATGCCTAACCCCTAACTGTACCCCATAATACCATAATTAATAAAAAATTATAAAAAAACAAACAAAAACAAAAGTATGAACTCTTTATCAACCACATGACGAGGCAAAATCTTGATGAGCTCATTGAATACAAGAAGTTGCAAGGTATTAAATTATGGCATATTCTGAAATATATATTTAAATTTATTATAAAACATGAATTGCACTGTAAATTAATACTTTTTTGAAGTGTTAGCTAATAATACCCTGAAAACATCATAATTGGCAAGACATTTAATTAATATGACAAAAAGACCAATAAAACAGAACAAGAGCCCAGGAAAAGACCTCTACATAGAGGGTCATTTAATTCATGACAGAACTTGCATTACGATGTTGTTGGGAAGGAAATGTCTTTTTAACAAGTGGTGCTAGGTTAATTAGATATCTACATAGAAAAGATCAAATCAAACTTCTATTACACAATACAAAAAGTCAGTTCCAGTTGCATTGTACTTCTACTATTGAAGTAAAAATAAAGCTTTTGGAGGAAAACATAAAAGAATACCCTCAAGACCTTGATGCAAGCAAAGAATTCTTCAAAAGGGATGAACTTAAAGACAGTTAAGAGAGATAAAAGCCAACAACTATCTTGAAAGAAGATATTTGCTATATATATTTGATGAAGTACTTATGCAGAATTTTAAAAATATCTCTTATAAATGCTTAAGAAAAAGTATCAACCTGATGATAGAAAAATGGACAAAAAACTCAAGCAGCATTTTGCAAATTAGCATATGCAAAAACCAATAACATAAAATGGTTTTAAAATTCATTAGTTATCAGGGAAATGCAAACTAAAATCACATACATTGCAGAATGACTAACATGAAAAAGGTAGAAAATATCAAATTAGTAAGAACAGGAAGTATCCAAAAAGTTAATTCCCTGCTAGTGTAAGTGTAGATTGATACAAATATTTTGGAAGACTGAAAATACACATACCTTTTTATCTATAAATTTACTCTTTCAAATTTAGCTTTAAAAATGTAAACATTAATATACATTTTTCTATAGTAGGAATACACATGTAAACATTAATATGCATTTTTGTATAGTGGGAACACACATGTTATCATGAAAGCATCTTTTAAATTGAATCAATGTGAAAAGCAACCTAAAAGTCAGTTTAAAGCAAAATGTACAAATTAATTTTATTTAGCAATGGGAAACAATATAACAATTGCAATGAATGAACTACAACAGAATGCCTCAATATTTCACAAACATAATACTGTGAGAGATAACCTAAGCATAAAGTACACTGTATCATTCCATTTATAAGTAATTCGAAAACAAGCAACACTAATCTATGATGTTAAAAATTGCGAGTATGGAATCCTTTTTCCCCTAATATTTGCTAAATTTATTATATTAAAAAATCACTTTGATAAATAATTTATAAACAGATTCAAACTTTCTTGTTGCTAGATGCTACAAATCATTTAAAGTAATATTCTAATGGTTTATAAAGAATTTACTTGAGAAAGTTATTAAGAATAATTTTAATTTTTTTCATAAATATATAAGCCATAAGGTTCAATAAGAGAACCAATGGAATTATCTATAGCAAAAATACACAAAATCAAACTATTAAAGTTGAACTTTATCATTGTTTTGAAAACATTTAATTTTTAAAATTTTCATTTTTCTTTACAATCCAAGAGTTGAGCAAGCATTTATAACCAATATCTCTACTAATAAAAAGGTTTCACAAAGGTGAAAATTTTCCTATTTACACCCTGTGGTTGCCATATATGAACTCCTAAATTTTAATATTAAAATTTCATCTGCTCTAATATTTCAAAGTATGGTTTTCTTAATTGCTGACAGCATATTGCTGTCATGTTTTTAATAGTGATACTTAATCCTATACAGGTATGACCATTTAAAGTAAAATTTACTGAACCTCATCTAGCAATCATTAATAAAGAAGGAGATAATGAGGGAGGAAGACACTTTCCGTGTCTTCTGCTTCTCAGATTTTTCCACCCATCTGGACTCTCATTCAGTGGAAGAAGAAATTAATTTAGTTCTTGACTGTCTGAGTGATTGCCTGAGATTGAGTATAATTATTTATTGATTTATGTATCCATTCATTCAAACATCTGTCATTAATATTTATCTGGATTATGCACTAAACTAAGGTGAAAGATTAAAAAGATAAGAAGATATAGCCTGCTTCTTTACATCTGACAGTTAACTGTGCACCTAGAGACAAAATTGTCCCCTAGCTCAGCAAGCGAGGAACCACACACACGGGCCAATAAAAATCCGCAGAAGGTTTGAAACAACGGGAGACCAGGGGACAATAAGAGTTGACTGGTGAGGAAAAGTCCATCTGGGTAAATGGCTGTGATAATTCATACTCTTGAAGTCAGCTTTGCCTCAGAAAAAGAGTGAAATGCGCATGTGCAGAGAACTATTGACTGCACATACCCCCACACATAAAAACACTCTCCACCCCAAGGAAAACCTAATTTAATTGTTTTTGTGCAGTTAGTTTAAAAAAACAAAACAAAAACACTACTGATCCTAGTAAGAGAGCTCTTCTGTGGAGATGTAGAACACATTTGTAGAGTTTTAATATTGTATCATTATACTTTTAAAAATCACATTATCAAACTTTAAAAAAAGGAAATTATTAAAAACAGAAATTTAAGTATCACCCCCCAAGAAACTTGAAAACTAAAAGAAGTATGATATTTATCATTTTTCTTAAAAATGGTTAGAATGAAGTACTTAGAAATAAAAAAATGTAAAAGATTATTCATTTATATGAAGTTTGAGATACAGCAAAACTCATCTATGGTCATAGAAATCAGAAACTGGGCAACCCTTTTGGGTTCCCTCCCACTGTGGGAGCTTCTCTGTCCTCTTAATAAATCCTGCTTTCTTAAAAAAAAAAAAAAGAAAAAGAAAAAAGAAATCAGAAACCTTTGGTGAGTCTACAGAGTGATGCTAGGATATATGTATAATGAGAAATAACTGAATCAAGGTAATTAACACATATTATCTTAAATATTTATCATTTATTTTTCCTGTCTAGCTTGTGATTTGCCATTATGAATGAACCTGGGGACATTATGCTAAGTGAAATGAGCCAGGCACAGAAAGACAAATACTGCATATTCTCACCTGATGTATAGAAACTAAAAAAAAAAATCAAATACATAGAATCCATCTAATTTATACAGGTAAAAATAAGAATTTTTTAAAAAGTACAGAAATATACACAACTAATCTTAGAGGGGATGAGGCCTTCTTGAGTGTAAGTTCATAATAGAAATTAGCAGAACATGTTAATATATTTGTAAACATAAAATTGTTTAAATTTTCTGAATGTCAAAAAATGGAAAGTGGTAGCAAGAAAAGTGATCTGTAAAGCATTTTGCAATTTAGAATTACCCTAGCTAATATAAAAATAAATCCAAAAAAGTGAAAAAACACTAATAACAAAAAAGTCAATAAGCAAACACAAAGATTCTGAGATTTTATGTAGAGATATTTGAAATTTACATACGTGAAAAGTGAAGTAACTCAATGGTAATCAAATTAACACAAATGAAAACTAATTAATATTATAGGTCACCCATAAAACTGGCAAATATTATTTTTAAATAATTCTGTTAACAACTGCAGTGATGAAGCAGACAAAGCATATCTTACTGACTAAATTATAAATTAACACTAATTTTCTGACACTAGGTCCATATGCTTTAACAAAAAAGTCCACCTTTTGGATTCTGTTCTAGAAAGCAGTTAAAAATAGGTATATAAATTTATATATAAGAATTTTTATTAAAGAACTAGTTACAATATTTAAACTGCAAATAATCTATGTAATAAAAAGAAGGGCATAAATAAATCAGTAAAAATAGTGATATAATAGGTTGCCAATAAAAATGTTTTCTCTAAGACTATTTAGAGATATGGAAAAATATTTACAGTACAAGATGAAATTTAAAAAGCAATACAACATGCACACAAACTATGATCCTAAGTAAATAATAAATATTCTATATATTGAAAAACAATTGCCTGGCAGGAAATATCCCTACACATTCATAGAATTTATTTCTGAGAAATGCAAGTTGGTTTTTAAATTATTAATTGTTAATTTATAAATTTTCACATTCATATATTACTTTCAGAACATAAAATTACCCAAATTTTTATAATAACTTTGAAATTTAAAAATACTGCAAATTGAATTATATATCTCATTTGCTCTTATAAGTAACTATAGATAATTTTTACATTCAATTAAAGTGTTACTAATTTTCACATAATATGAGTAAATGTATTATTCATAATATATGTAGTTTGTTATAGACATCATGACAATAGTAACATTTTATCTTTCTATCATCCAATTTTTAATTATTTGGTTTAAAACATTTTATGTTCACTGTCTTTTTAAAGAATAGAACTTTCACTCATTTTGTGAGGCTCATCTAAAACACCAAGGTTTGCGAGAATTTATTCTTAACTTATTTTAAAGCGAAATGTTTAATTCAATTGTTTGACAAATAGCATGAGTATGACCCATACAAATGGATTCTTTTCCTCATTTCTTGAAATGTCAGTGAACATCTGCTACAGACAGCTATTGGGTAACATTGTCAAATGGCCTTTGAACCCAGTTAGAGGCACCAGTCCTGTTACAGGAAATGATAACCAAGCTACTCCAGAAAGAAAGCAAGACAGAAGCTTAAATAATTAACGAGATTAATTAGTAAAAAAAGAAGTACAATGCTTGAATCTTGCTAAAACTTTCTAAATAACTACCAGTAGACAATCTCCATAAATGTTCCAGATCATGAAAAAAGATTAGAGAAAGAGATTTGTTATTCTGCTTTCATTGCTAAGAAAGCCTGATCAACCATTGGTTACAATTTTACACTGAGTTTTCTATATGTGTATAATAACACTATTTATTACAAATAAAATGAATTATTCTGTAAGTAGAAGGTCTACTAGAAAGATTATTGAGGAACAAATTTCTTTATTTCTGTCTTTATTGAAAAGGTTAAGTGAGAATTTTTTTTTTGGCTTGATTTTATTTTA
>CAUYQG010129761.1:0-13338 GCA_963574415.1 Tarsius wallacei
CGAAATGATCGCCCGAGCCCAGCAGGTCAAGGGTGTGGTGGCTGTGAGCATGCCACTGCACTCCAGCCTGGGCAACAGAGTGAGACTCTGACTCAAAAAAAAAAAAAGGAGTTACTGTAATGTAGTTGAATAAAAACTATAATCTTAGTATTAGAAATAGATTTATAGAACAAAGTATATAGCCCAGAAATAGACACACACTTTTATAGTTTGTTTTTGTATTTTTGTGACAGGGTTTTGATCTCAGGCTGGAATACAGTGGCGTGATCATAGCTCACTGCAACCTCAAACTCCTGGGCTCAAGCAATGCCCCCACCTTTGCTTCCCAAGTAGCCTGTAGTAGCACTACAGGTACACACCTCCTCTCCCACCTAATGTTTTTTAAAATTTTTTTGTAGAGATGATGATTTTGGTATGTTGCCCAGGCCAGTCTTGAACTCTTGGCCTCAAGTGATCCTCCCATCTCAGCTCCCCAAACTACTTGGATTACAGGCATGAACACCATGCCCTCTCTGATGGTCTGTTATTTTATTTATTTATTTTTTTCAGTTGGAGTCTTACTCTGTTGCCCAGGCTAGAGTGCAGTGGCACGCTCACGACCACCATAGCCCATAGCCCGACCTGCTGGGCACAGGTGATCCTTCTGCCTCAGCCTTCCAAGTAGCTGGAGCTACAGGCATGTGCCACCACGCCCGGCTAATTTTTTATTTATTGTAGAGACAGGGTCTCACCAATTTCCCCAGGCAGATCTTGAACCCCTCAGTTCTGGCAATCCTCTCACTTCAGTCTCCCAAAGTGCTGGGATTACAGACTTAAGCCACCATGCCCAGCCGGTCATTTTATTTGACAGAAGCACACAAAGAATCTAGTAGGAAAAGTTACAGCCTTTCTGGTGTGTGTGTGTGTGTGTGTGTGTGTGTGTGTGTGTGTATCTCTCTCTGTGTGTGTTTGTTTGCCTTTCTGGTGTGTGTGTGTGTGTGTGTGTGTGTGTGTGTGTGTGTGTGTGTATCTCTCTGTGTGTGTTTGGTTGGAGTCTCACTCTGTCGCCCTGGCTGGAGTGCAGTGGCATACTCATGGCCACCACGGCCTCGACCTGGTGGACTCAGGCATTCCTTCTGCCTCAGCCTTCCAAGTAGCTGGAATTACAGGTGTGTGCCTCCACATCCAGCTAATTTTTTTTATTTATTGTTGAGATACAGTCTCACCAATTTGCCTAGGCTGGTCTCGAACTCCTGGGCTCATAGTCCTCTTGCCTCCACCTACTAAAGTGTTGAGATTATAGGTGTGAACCACCGTACCTGGCAGTTACAACCTTTCAACGAATTATGATGAAACAATCAAATGTTCATATGATGCTGGGCGCAGTGGCTCACGCCTATAATCCCAACACTTTGGGAGGCCAAGGTGAGAGGATTGCCTGAGTCCATAGGTTCAAGATCAGCCTGGGCAACTTGGTGAGACCTCGTCTCTACAATAAATAAATAAATAAATAAATAAATTAGCTGGGCATGGTGGCACATTCCTGTAGTTCCAGCTACTTGGAAGGCTGAGATGGAAGAATCGCCAGAGCCCAGCAGCAGGTCAAGGATGCGGTGGCCATGAGCGTGCCACTGCACTTCAGCCTGGGCAACAGAGTGAGACTCCAACTCAAAAAAAAGTTTATATGAAAAATATTAAACTTTGATGCTTATTTCATGCCATACACAAACTTGATTTGACCTTGATCACAGAACTAAACACAAAAGCTAAAAGTATAAATCTTCTAGAAGGATAATATTTCAAATTATTAAATTATTTAACACCACAATATCCTATGCTGTTCTTTTTTTTTTTTTTTTTAAGTTATGCTCTCACTTTGTCACCCAGGCTAGATAGAGTGCAGTGGTATGATCACAGCTCACTGCAGCCTCAACCTCCTGAGCCTAGTGATTCCTTTGCCTCAGCTTCCCAAGTAGCTGGTAATACTGGCACACACCACTGCACTCTGCTAATATTTTATTTCTTTTTTTTTTTTTTGAGTAGGAATCTCACTTTGTTGCCCAGGCTGGAGTGCAATGGCATGCTCACAATGACTGTAGCCTTGACCTGCTGGGCTCAGGCGATCCTTCTACCTCAGCCTTTCATGTAGCTGGAACCACAGGTGTGTGCCACCACACCTGGCTGATGTTTTGATTTATTGTAGAGATGAGGTCTCGACAAGTTGCCCAGGTTGTTCTTGAACCCCTGGACTCAGGCAGTCCTCTTGCCTCTGCCTCCCAGTGCATTGGGATTACAGACATGAGTCACCGTGCCCTGCCTTTTAATTTTTTTGTGGAGATGTCTCACTGTGTTGCCTAGGCTGGTCTCAAACTCCAGGGCTCAAGCAGTCCTTCTGCCTCTTGCCTCCCAAAATGCTTGATTATAGGCATGAGCCACCGTACCACAACCCTATGATGTTTACATAAAGATTTCTTAGATAGGCCCCAGAGCAATATTCAAAAAGAAAATATTGATAAATTATACCTTAAAAATATAGAACTACTTATCAAGAGACATTACAAAAACAAATTGGCAAAGTATGAACTGAAAGAAAATATTCAAATATTCTATGTATTCTGAAAACATAAAAAACTCCAAATTAATATGTTGTTTTCTTGTTTGTTTGTTTTTTGAGTTCTGTCACCCAGACTGCAGTACAGTGGCACACTCATGGCCACCACGGCCTCGACCTTCTGGGCTCAGCCAGTTCTTCTACCTTAGCCTTCCAAGTAGCTGGAACTACAAGCATGCACCACCATGCCCAGCTACTACTTTTATTTATTGCGGAGACGAGGTCTCACCAACTTGCCCAAACTGGTCTCAAACCCCTGGGCTCTGACGATCCTCTCACCTTTGCCTCCCAAAGTTCTGGGATTACAGGTGTGAACCACCCTGGCCTAAATTACTGTTTTTTAAAAAGACAACCCAGCTGTCCTGGCTCATACCTGTAATCCCAGCACTTTGGGAGCTGGAAGCAAAAGGATTGCCTTAGCCCAGGGGTTCAGTCAGCCTAGGCCTCTTGGCATGACCTTGTCCATACAATAAATTTAAAAGTAGCCAGTTGTGGTGGCACGTGCCTGTGCTTTCAGCTACTTGGAAGGCCAAGGCAGAAGGATTGCCTGAGCCCAGCAGGCAGAGGCTGATATGGCCATAAATGCCACCGACTCCAGCCTGGATAACAGTGAGACTCTGACTCAAAATAAAAAAAAATAAAAAAAGACAACCCAGCCCAACAGACTGACTTATGCCTGTTATCCCAGTATTTTGGAAGCCAAAGCAAGAGGATCACTTGAGACTAGGACCAGTTTGGACAATGTAGCATTGCTTCGTTCTAGGAATTTGAGGCTACAGTGAGCCATGATTGTGCCACTATACTCCAGCCTAGACCCTGTTAAAAACAAAACAAAAAGACAGGCCAATTTAAAAATGAACCAGAGATTTGAGCAAAGACTTTACCAAAGAAGACATACCAATGACATACATGAAAAATACTCAATATCATTAGTCATCAGAAAAATGCTAATTACAACCACGATGGTATACCATACCTCCACCATAGTAGATAAAATTAAAAATTTAGTCAACACCAAATGTTGGCAGGGATATTGAACATCAAGAACATTCATAGATAATTGAGGGAGAGTAAAATGGTACAATGTTTTTAATAGCTCTGACAGCTTTTATAAAACTAAACATACACCTACCCAAAAGAAATGAATGTATATTTCTTTATGGTTGTTTATAATATCTTTTATACTGGCTATAACTAAGGATAACTCAGCTATTCATTAATAGAAGAAAGCAAAATTAAACTGATATATTTATATAATGGACTACTAGCAATAAAAAAGGGAAAAAACTGGGCAAGCTGGCATGACTTACACCTGTAATCTCAGTGCTTTGGGAGGCTGAGATAGGATCAGTTGAGACCAGGATTTAGAGACCATACTGGGCAACATAGTGAGACCCTGTCTCTAAAAAAAAAAATTAAAAATTGACCAGTTACGTTGGCACACACCTGTAGTCCTAGCTACTTGGGAGACTGAGGCCATAGGATCATTTGAACCCAGGAGTTCAAGATTGCAGTGAGCTGTTACTGTGCCACTGCAATCCACCCTGGGCAACAGAGCAAGATTCTGTCTCTGAACAAGAAAAGAAATAAGCTGTGATGGACATACATATTATAAAAATACTTTATACATAAAAACATTAGAAATCTGAAAGGTGTATAGATGAAAGCTAGAGTAGCTAGGGAGCTCAGGACCTGAGAAACTTTATGGTAGTGAGCTCCTTGGGTTTTCTTTTTGTCTTAGATGTCTCTTTCTTTTTTTCTTTTTTTTTTTTTTTTTTTGAGTCTCACTCTGTTGCCAAGACTGGAGTGCCGTGGCCGGTCCCAGCCACCACAGCCTCGACCCACTGGGCTCTGGCGATCCTTCCACCTCAGCCTTCCGAGTAGCTAGAACTACAGGCACGCGCTACCACACCCGGCTAATTTTTTTTTATTTATTGTAGAGATGAGGTCTCACCAGGTTGCCCAGGTGGGTCTCGAACCCGCGGGCTCAGGCAATCCACTCACCTCAGCCTCCCAAGGTGCGGGATTACAGGCTGAGCCACCGAGCCCGGCTAGATGTCTCATTCTTAAGGTTTAAGAACCTGATGACCTGGAATTGCCATCTGGTACAAAGCAAAGAAAATCCTGCACTCTCTAGCCAAAGAACCAGGAGAGGGCAGCCTAGCAAGGCAGGAAACTTGCAGACAGTAACCATTCTACTCCAGCTAAACATCATCAAAACAACTATTGTCCTGTCGGCCTTAAATAAAAATATAGAGAGATGAGTATCCGAGCAAATAATTTATTTAGGAATAGAATTACAGTTCAGAGCACACAAACCAGGATAGTCCCTACATGTGTCTAAAGAACAAAGGGAAAGCCTGGAGTTTTACTGAGTAAAAGAGGAAGGCTATATAAATTGTTTTTAAAGAAACATTTTTGATGCACTTCTTATCAGTGATGGCAGCAGTTGCTAGGTAAGACGTAGTCATTAAAATAACAGCAGCCTAATCCCAACACTTTGGGAGGCCGAGGTGAGAGGAATGCCTGAGCCTACAGGTTCGAGACCAGCCAGGGCAACTTGGCAAGACCTCATCTCTACAATAAATCAAAAAATTAACCAGGCATGGTGGCACATGCCTGTAGTTCCAGCTACTTGGAAGGCTGAGGCAGAAGGATCACCTGAGCCCAGCAGGTTAAGGCTGCAGTGGCCATGAGCGTGCCACTGTACTCCAGCCTGGGCAACAGAATGAGAGTCCGACTCAAAAAGTAAATAATAAAATCATATGTCATACCAAGAACCAGGGAGACCTCAAATTGAACAAACAAATACAACCAACATGCACCAATCCAAGATATTAGATTTACCTGACAGATTTTTTTTTCCTATGTTGAGGTCTTACTCTGTCGCTCAAGCTAGAATGCAGTGGCATGATCATGATGCATCTGATAGATTTTAAAGCAGTTGTGATAAAAATGTTTTAATGAACAATTATGGACATACTCGAAACAAATGAGAAAACAGAAGTAGCAGATATAAAGATAACCCAAGCTGAAGTTTTAGAACTGAAAGGTTTAGTAGCCGGACTCGGTGGCTCAGCCTGTAATCCCACACTTTGGGAGGCTGAGGTGAGTGGATTGCCTGAGCCCATGGGTTCAAGACCCGCCTGGGCAACTTGGTGAGACCTCATTTCTACAATAAATCAAAAAAATTAGCTGGGCGTGGTAGCACGCGCCTGTAGTTCTAGCTACTTGGAAGGTTGAGGCAGAAGTATCACTGGAGCCCAGCAGTCGAGGCTGCGGTGGCCAGGAGCAGCCACTGCACTCCAGTCTGGGCGACAGAGTGAGACTGCAACTCAAAAAAAAAAAAAGAAAGACTTAGTAACAGAAATAACATGTTCAGAGACTTAGCAGCTGAATGAATGGGGCAAAGAAAAGAATCAGTGAACTAGAAGATGGAATCACAGGTATTACTCAGTGTGACAACAGAGAAAACAATCTTTAAAAAAATAATCTGGGCCGTTGCCAGGCCATTGTGACCATTGCTTTGCTAAGCTATGGTGTGGCCATGTACTCTTTGAGCTATGGCCAGGTCATGTTTCCTGGCTTTGGCCCCCTACCCTAACTTGGGAAGGTGAATCTCCTCTTTCTCTCTCTGATTTACTTTCTAAATAAACTATATTTTCTAATCTAAAATAATAATAATAATAATCTAGCTGGCTGCAGTGGCTCATGCCTGTAATGCCAGCACTTTGGGAGGCTGAGGCAAGAGGATTGCCTGAGCCCATGGATTCGAGACCAGCCTGGGCAACATGGCGAAACCTCATCTCTACAATAAATTTTAAAAAACTAGCTGGGTGTGGTGGCACACGCCTATAGTTCCACCTACTTGGAGGGCTGAACCAGGGAGACCTCAAATTGAACAAACAAATACAACCAACATACACCAATCCAAGATTGCTATCCAAGCCATAGCAGCCTTGACCTGTTGGGCTCAGGGAAAGGGTCACCTGAGCCCAACAGGTCAAGGCTGCTATGGCTGTGAGCATGCCACTGTACTCCAGCATGGGCGACAGAGTGAGACTCCAACTCAAATAAATAAATAAATAAATAAATAAATAAATAAATAAATAATCTGAGGAATCTGTGACTATATGACAAACTTACATTTGTGTTATCAGACTCATGAAAGGAAAGATTTTAAAAAAAGATAAAAAGTACTCCAGTAAATGATGACTGAAAACTTCCCAAATGTGGCACAAATACATAAATCTATATATTCAAAAGGATGAGCATATTCCAAACAAGATAAGCTCAAATAAATATATGCTAAGACACATTAAAATCAAACTTGAGGAAACGGGATTGGCAATAGTGGGAATCTGCCTGGGGAAGGGGATGCACACCTCATTAACAAGGGAAGCTGCATAATGAACATTTGTATACCTAACGCTGAATTGTACCCCACATCTTTAAAATAAAAATAATTAAAAGATAAATAAATAAATAAATGATAAAATAAAATCAAACTTGAGGATACTAACAACAAAAGAGTTTTAAGCAATGAAAGAGAAATGGCTCCTTACCTAGGGGCAAAACTGTTCAAATGACAGCACATTTCTTATCTGAATCCATGGAGGCCAGAAGGATGTGACACAACATTTTTCACATCCTGAAAGAAAAGAACGGTCACCCAGAATTCTCTACCCAGTGAAAGTATCCTTCGGGGATTAAGAAGAAATCAAGGCATTCTTAGATAAAGGAACACTAAGAGATCTTGTTGCCAGCAGACCTACCCTGTGAGTAAAAATGTTCCATGAACAGAAAGAAAACAGTAAATGAAGGCACCTTAGAACATCAGGAAGGAAGGGAGAATACAATAAGCAAAAATATGGATATGTTTATTTTTTGAGTTGGAGTCTTACTCTGTCACCCAGGCTGGAGGGCAGTGGCATGCTCCTGGCCACCGCAGCCTCAACCTGCTGGATTCAGGTGATCCTTCCACCTAAACCTGGCTAATTTTTTTTTTTGGATTTACTGTAGAGATGAGGTCTCGCCAAATTGCCCAGGCTGGTCTCGAACCCGCAGGCTCAGACAGTTCTCTCCCCTCGGCCTCCCAAAGTGCTGGGGTTATAGGCGTGAGCCACTGCACCCAGCCTCAAGACAATTTTATTGAGATATAGTTTATTTAGCATACAGTTCACCCATTTAAAGTATGCAGTGATTTTTTTAATACTTTTTTTTACCTTCTGGTAAAGTATACATAAAATTTGCATTTTGGTAATTTGTAATTAGGCAGTTCAGGGAATTTAGTACACTTTGCACATTGAATAAACACACTCATTAGCCTAGGCCTACTCAGAGTCAAGATCTTCAGTATTACTGTCTTCTACCTCCACATTTTGTCCCACTGGAAAGTCTTCACAGGCAGTAACACTTATGGAGGCATCATCTATAATAACAACTCCTTTTTCTGTAATACTTCCTGAAGGACCTGCCTGAGACTGGTTTATAGTTAACTTTTTTTTTTTTTTTTTTTTTGGAGTCTCACTCTGTCACCCAGACTGGAGTGCAGTGGCACGCTCCCGGCCACCGCACCCTCAACTTGCTGGGCTCCGGCGATCCTTCTGCCTCAGCCTTCCAAGTAGCTGGAACTACAG
Source organism: Tarsius wallacei (assembly GCA_963574415.1). Classification (NCBI taxonomy): domain Eukaryota; kingdom Metazoa; phylum Chordata; class Mammalia; order Primates; family Tarsiidae; genus Tarsius; species Tarsius wallacei. Next base: position 8,230 of record CAUYQG010129761.1, read on the forward strand.
GCGTGCGCTACCACGCCTCGCTAATTTTTGATTTATTGTGGAGATGAGGTCTCACCAAGTTGCCCAGGCGAGTCTCGAACCTGCGGGCTCAGGCAGTTCACTCACCTCAGCCTCCCAAAGCACGGGATTACAGGCTGAGCCACGAGCCCAGCTAACTTTTTTTTTTTTTTCTTTAGTAAGTAGGAGTACACTTTAAAATAGTGATGGAAGCTGGGCTCGGCGCCTGTAGTTCCAGCTACTTGGAAGGTTGAGGCGGAAGGATCACCGGAGCCCAGCAGGTCGAGGCTGCGGTGGCTGGGAGCGGCCACTGCACTCCAGTCTGGGCGACAGAGTGAGACTCCCAACTCAAAACAAACAAACAAATAAAACAATGATGAAAATATAAGATGGTAAATATATAAACCAATAACATCATCATTTATTGCTATTTTCCAGTATTATGTATTATACATAATTATATGTGCTATACTTATATACGACTGGCAGCACAATAGGTCTGTTTACACTAGCATTACCATAATGTTGCACTGCAACATTAGCAACGACTAGGTGGAGTTTTCAGGTCCATTTTAATCTTATTGGACCTGCATCCTATATGTGGTTCATTGTTGACGAAAACGTTATGTGGTGCCTGACTGTGTGTGTGTGTGTGTGTGTGTGTGTGTGTGTATGTGAGTATTCATATACATATATGAGAATTTAATTCTTTTTTTAAGACTGAATAATCCTGCACAGGCTGAGAGATTTATTACATCCATCCTTGGAAGAGGAAAAGAAAAAAAAAGCCTAGTTCAAAGTCCAAATTTCTACTTTATGAATATAAAATATCTAGGTTGCTATAAGATCACCACAGTTTTCAGCCATGCTCAAACAGTGGTTCTTTGTGTAGGTTGTTTAACAGTGTCTTGCCAGCCTACAGGAGGAAATACCAGACTCACAAAAGGGTGTTCATTTAGAAGAAAGCAACACTAATGACCTACCCAACTTCCTGAATTTGTGGTCTCTTACAGAAAACCTTATCATACATTCAGCAATTCTAGTTAATCTACCAAGACAATGCAGTTACACTTGATTTTGTAAGGTATATAACAGTGATCTCCTACTTTGATGTCAGTTTTTCAATAAAGTTTTTTTTTGTGGTTAAAAAAAAAAAAAGACTCAATAATCCTGTGACACACAAAACCAAGTTTGTGAGTCTGCTTATGGACATTTCTATTATTTCTACTTTTGACAATTGTGAATGATGCTGTTATGAACATTGAATTAGAATTTTTTGTTGAAGATCCTGCTGTCAATTATTTTGTGTACATACCTAGAAGTGGAGGTGCTGGATCATAAAAGTCTACCTTCAATTTTTTGGAAGCTGCCATACTATTTTCACAGTGGCTACACCGTTTTACATCCCCAGCAGTTCAGTTCACAAGTGTTCTAGTTTTGCCGCATGCTTACCAACATTTGTCATTTTTTGTTGGTTTTTTTTGGTAATAACCAACCTAATGGGTGTGAGATGTTATCTTAACTGTTTTGATTTACATTTCCTTGATGATAAGTGCTATTAAGCATCTTTTCATGTACTTGTTGGTCATTTATGTATCTTCATTGGGAAAATAGCTATTCAGGTCTTTTGCCCATTAGTTAATTGGGCCATTTGGTTTTGTGTTCTTGAGCTTTAGGAGTTCTTCATATATTCTAGATAGTAATGCCATCTCAGATATGTGACACATAAGATAGTATGTTCATGACATGGATAGGGACGAACACAAAATGCATAAACCCTAAAGGAAAAGCTGTATAAATGTGATTGCATCAGCTACCATAGAGGGCAGAGCAGCTCCAGTAATCAAAGTTGAACGTGGTTCTTTACAGCTATGTTAGAAGTACAGATTTTTATTTTTTTCTTTTTGAGTAGGAGTCTTACTCTATCACCCAGGCTGGAGTACAGTGACACACTAATGGCCATCGCAGCCTCGGACCCCTCAGCCTTCCAAGTAGCTAGAACTACAGGTGTGAGCCACCATGCCCAGCTAATTTTTTGATTTATTATAGAGACGAGGCCAGGTTGCCCATGCTGCTCTCGAACTCCTGGATTCAGACAATCCTCTTTCCTCCGCCTCCCAAAGTGTTGGGATTGCAGGCATGAGCCTCTGCGCCCAGCTAAAGTACAGATTTTTAAGTAAGATGTAGAAGGAGGCAAAGGTCATAATTTGCTGGCGATATTTCACTAGGTGGGAGGAATGACACATGAAAATGTAAAAGCAGGCAGGAGTAAGTTGTGTTTAAAAAATTGTGCTTAGGGCCGGGCACAGTGGCTCACACCTGTAATCCCAGAACTTTCGGAGGCGGAGTTGAGAGGATTGCCTGAGTTTAGGGCTAAGAGACCAGCCTGAGCAACATGGCAAGACCTCATCTCTACCGTAAATCAAAAAATTCGCCGGATGTGGTGGTGCATGCCTGTGGTTCCACCTACTTGGAAGGCTGAGGCGGAAGGAACACCTGAGCCCAGAAGGTCTAGGCTGAGGTGGCCATGAGCATGCCAATGCTCTTCAGCCTAGATGACAGAGTGAGACTCTTACTAAAAAAAAAAAAAAAAAAAAAATTGTGCTCAGGAAGAATAGATTTTAGGAAACAAGACAGTTGATATTATTTAACAGTGTTAAAAGATAACCACTAATAGAAGACCTTGAAGCTATGCCACTCTTTGATAAAGCAGTTTTGCAGATGCTTGAGATACATTAATAAACAAAATAGATGAAGACCCTTGCCTTTGTCAAATTTACCTTCTTCCATTGGAGCATTAAATATCACAATATCCTAGTCTGTCTGCGTTTTACCTCAGGCTGATAAAAAATAAAACCTTGAGTGCTAATATTTCATTTAGTGAAATTTGAAGAGTTTTATCTTGGTGTCTTTGGTCATACTTTATATTTATAACATACTTGATGGCACACATTTCACTCATACACTACCACTTTCAAAGAACTGCCACTACAGCTTTTCTTTGGAGAGTATTATAGGACTTATACAGAATAACAAAGGATTTAAAGCTTATCTATTTATAGAGTGAAGGCCAGGAGTGGTGGGTCACACCTGTAATCCCAGCATTTTGGGAGGCTAAGGTGAAAAGATCGCTTGAGACCTGGAGTTCAAGACCAGCCTGGGTGACATCACGAGACCATGTCTCTGCAAAAAAATAAAATAAAAAGTATGGATATTTATAGGGTGATATTATAATCCAGTACTCAGATTATATGTAAATTGGCTGAGCCTTTTCTGAAAGCAGTCACCATATTCTTGTTAAAAATAAAAACAAAAAAGCCAAGTGTTTGTCAGATTTTACAGTATCCTCTCGAAATAGGAAAGAAACAAAACCATTATCATTGTCCTCCTTTATATTGAGTACCTTCATCCCTTTTGGTTTCCTCATTTACTTAGCTACCTGATTAACAATGGGTTGTTTTGTGGAGATTTTCCAAAGTTATTTTGTTCATTTTCCCTTCATTTTTATTTTATTTTTTTTGAGTTGGAGTCTCACTCTGTCGCCAAGACTGGAGTGCAGTGGCCGCTCCCGGCCACCGCAGCCTCGACCTGCTGGGCTATGGCGATCCTTCCGCCTCAGCCTTCCAAGTAGCTGGAACTACAGGCGCGCGCTATCACGCCCGGCTAATTTTTTGATTTATTGTAGAGATGAGGTCTCGCCAAGTTGCCCAGGCGGGTCTCAAACCTGCGGGCTCAGGCAGTCCACTCACCTCAGCCTCCCAGAGCGCGAGATTACAGGCTGAGCCACCGAGCCTGGCTTCCCTTCATATCAGGATTGATTTTTGGAAAAGAAAATCTGCATGAACTTTTGTGTTTTGATTTCAGTGTCAGCATAACCTTGTAGCTCCCACAGTCTCTCTTTTTTTTTCTTGAGTTGGAGTTTCACCCTGTCGCCCAGGCTGGAGTGCAGTAGCACCCCACTATCAACCTGCTGGGCTCAGGCAATCCTTCCACTTCAGCCTTCCAAGTAGCCAGAACTACAGGTGCGCTACCATGCCCAGCTAATTTTTTTTTTCCTTAAATTGTAGAGATGCGGTCCTGCCAAGTTGCCCAGGCTATTCTTGAACCTGTGGACTCAGGCAGTCCTCTCAATTACAGGCTTGAGCCACTTTGCCTGGCTAGTCTCTTTCTTAAAATAACTTTGGCTCCATAAACTTAATTTTATTTCAAAGGGACCTGAAGAATTTTCTTGCTCTTTCCCTAGTGATCTATGGCAGAACTATCTCAAGACTCACTGCTATGACAACAATAAGAAAAATCCACATTAGATTTTATTTCATCTGATTTTCAGATGGATAGAAATTGATTTTTTTTTTTTGACAATGGAATTAGCTAAGGATCAATTTCTCCAAATGAGGGGATCCTGAGTAGGTTCCCCTGTGGTATCATCTCCTGCTGACACTGATCAAGGAAATCTCTTTATGTGGGTCTTTTTTTTTTTTTTTTTTTAATTGTAGAGCTGAGATCTAGCCAAATTGTCTGGGCTGGTCTCAACCCCTGGGCTCAGGCAATCCTCTCACCTCAGCCTCCCAAATCACTGAGATTATAGGTGTGAGCCACCACGCTCGGGCAAGTATTACGTCTTAGAAATGAATTACCTAACTCTCTTTCAGAAATGTTCTAGGGAAAGAACGACAGACCCATCATTTTTCTCCTGTCAAGTACAGGTTTTAGATAGAAGGAATATAAATAATGCTGGGAAACACTTTGTAACAACCTAAGTTAGTTGGTGATGGAAAAATTCAAGATACTGGTCTGTGGGAAAAATTGTGTCTTTGAAGTTAGTTGGAATGGATATGGAAGCTTTCTTTCCTAGAAGGAGAAAGAACAAGTACTATTTTAAAAATATTGAGAGCCGGGCTGAAGACCCACATAAAGCCTGAAGCAGAAGGATTGCCTGAGTCCAGCAGGTTGAGGCTACGGTGGCCATGAGCATGCCACTGCACTCCAGCCTGGATGACAGAGTGAGACTCCGACTCAAAAAAAAAAAATTTTTCAGAAGTTTTTGTATTGTCTTTCACTCTTTTACATTCTCTTCTCCAGACAGAATTTGTTAGATATTACTAGTATACA
>CAUYQG010129765.1:0-58377 GCA_963574415.1 Tarsius wallacei
AAACTCAATATGGATGGCAGCTAGACTACACTCACTCTTAGTTAATGCTCTAAAATACAGCAGTCAAGGAAAATAATGAGAAAAGCATCACCATATATATATTCTGCATAATTTGAAGGAGCCTACCATCTGGGGACCCAGTTTTTCCTTCTATCATTGGCTTCTGCACTAGTCAGGAGTCCAGTCTCTTTGTTCCTCCAGAACAATCGCCGACACTACCACACCTTCCAGGGACACTCTAAATCTCTTCGCAGGGGCTGACCCCCCGCACTCCCTTACTCAGTCTTTGCTATTCAGGCCTCCAGTGTGTTGGATGACCCATTCTCCCCTGCCCCAACATTGGGGAGGGATCCCTTACTGAGCCTTTTGTTCTATTTGAGCCTTCAGTGGGTTGGTTGAGCCGCCACACCCACACACATTGAGGAGGTCCATCTGCTCTACTTGGTCCACCAATTCAAATGCAGATCTCTTCCAGAAACACCCTCATAGACACACCCAGAAATAATTTTTTTTTTTTTTTTTTGAGTTGGTATCCCACTCTGTCGCCCAGACTGGAATGCAGTGGCCGCTCCCGGCCACTGCAGCCTCGACCTGCTGGGCTCCAGCGATCCTTCCGCCTCAGCCTTCCAAGTAGCTGGAACTACAGGCTACCACACCCGGCTGATTTTTTGATTTATTGTAGGGATTAGGTCCGCTTGCCCAGGCGGGTCTCGAACCCGCGGGCTCAGGCAATCCACTCACCTCAGCCTCCCAAAGGCGCGGGATTACAGGTTGAGCCACCTAGCCCGGCTCTGTTTTTTGTTTTTAGAAATAATGTTTAACTCAATATCTGGACACCCTGCAACCCAGTCAAGTTGATACATAAAGTTAACCATCAGAAACATCCATCTGTGAGCGGTTCCTAAGGGGCCCTGGAAAATAGTATCACTTGACAAGAGTTTCTATGTGAAAATCCTGCATGCCAATCAAAGTGTGCTTGGCACTGATTTCCATTGTGCTGTGGTTTTGCCAATGCTCCTCATCACAAAGTAAATGATTTTGAGAGTAGGATGATTTTCTACTTCTGAGAGTAGGTGGTCAAGTGCAGCAACTGTATTTGACAAGGACACGGCGACCAGAATCACCTGGCTACCAAATGTATTCTGTCCTACACCAATTGGTGACAGCAGCATTACCTTTCAATCTGGGTCAATTACCCCTGTTTCCTTTGCTTACTTGATGGTCCCTGTCAAAACAGCCCACAGTGCTCAGACAGCAGTCATAGACGATATTTCAATGGGGCTTGCTATGTGTCCTGGAGGAAATATTTCTTCTTTTTGACCTAGACTTCCAGACCCACAGAGACTAGAGTTATGGAAATACAATGCACAAATCCCTTAAATGGGTCATTGTATGTGACAAAAGTGGGGTCACTCTGACTTCTATTCCTTGGTTCCAAATTCATGTACTCTATGATTCAAGGACACAGCACCATATAATGGTGATTGATTGAGAATGTGCCTTATGTTCTGGAAGATGGTGCCCTATCATTGCAAGTATCATTTCTAAACTTGTGCTATCTTCAAGAAATCCATTCTATCATGCTGTCAAGCTAGTAGTATCTGGATGGTGCTGAGTGTCCCAGGAAAAGCAAACTCTGTGGTCATTTGTTCACTGCCATCCCTCCTTTGCTATAAAATAGGTTCCTTAGTTCAGTGTGATGTTACGTAGAATCCCATGTCAGTGAATCATATGATTTAGAAGCCCTCAAAGAATGATACTGAATAAGGCCTTGAAGTCAGGAAAGGCAAACACAAATGGCTTATATATGTTGATGCCAGTCAAGATGAATTTTTGCCCCTTATAGGGTAGAAGAGATCTTGTTTTATCAAGTGCTACCAAATGATTGGTTTGCCTCCTTGAGGGTTGGTGCCACATTGGGGAAGGGGCTTAGTTTGGTCTATGTTGCCAACATACACAGTTATCAACTAGTCTAGGTGAGTGGCCAATGAGCAATGAGAAAAGCAGACACTTCTTGAATCATTCTATTTGATTGTTTAGTGCCTCTTCCATGGTGGCTACTGCTAGGTGAGTCGTGATACAAAAATCTGGCTGGACGCAGTGGCTCATGCCTGTAATCCCAGCACTTTGGTAGGCTGAGGTGGATGGATTGCTTGAGCCCAGGAGTTAGAGACTAGGCTTGGCAACATATTGAAATCACATCTCTACAAATAATCAAAATATTAGCCGGGTGGTGGTAGTGTCCCAGTTACTCGGGTTGCTGAGGTGGAAAGATAGTCTGAGCCCAGGAAGCGGAGGCTGCTGTGAGCTGTGATCACTATGATCAGGCCACTATATTCCAACCTGGGTGTCAGTGTGACCCCAACTCAAAAAACAAAAGTCTTCTTTTTTTTTTTTTTTGAGTTGGAGTCTCACTCTGTCGTCCAGGTTGGAGTGCAGTGGCACACTCACGGTCATCCCAGCGTTGACCTACTGGGCTCAGGCGATCCTTCTGCTTCAGCCTTCCAAGTAGCTGGAACTACAGGTGCACACTACCACACCCAGCTAATTTTTAAATTTTTATTGTAGAGATGAGGTCTCGCCAAGTTGCCCAAGCTGGTCTTGAACTCGTGGGCTCAAGCAGTCCTTTCAGTGCTGGGATTACAGGCTTGAGCTACCATGTCCGGCTGAAAAACTTCATTCTTTTTTTTTTTTGAGTTGGAGTCTCACTCCATTACCCAGACTGGAGTGCAGTGGCATGCTCCTGGTCACCGCAGCCTCGACCTGCTGGGCTCTGATGATCCTTCTGCCTCAGCCTTCCAAGTAGCCGGAACTACAGGCTTGTGTTATCATGCCCGGCTAATTTTTTATTTTATTTTATTGTAGAGATAAGGTCTCGTCAAGTTGCCCAGGCGGGTCTCGAACCCGCAGGCTCAGGCAATCCACTCACCTCAGCCTCCCGAAGCACTGGGATTATAGACTGAGCCACTGAGCCTGGCTAAAAACTTAATTCTTTATGCCCATTCCCATAAGTCATCCATATGTCCGCACCAGTTCTCCTTGTCTCTGACCTTTAAATATCTCTTCTTCCAGGTTCCTAGCCACTAGCACTTGCTAAGTTATTAGCCATTCCCATGAGTCTCTCTATATTTTTACCTCCGTTCACTTCTTTGTCCACCCAAAGTAGATGACCAGTGCCTCACCCAAAGCTCTGCCAACTGGAAGAATTTTCCTTGACTGCTGTATTTTAGAGCATTAACTAAGAGTGAGTGTAGTCTAGCTGCCATCCATATTGAGTTTGCACCCACATACAAAGCTCAGATTTTTCCTCCTCAGCCATCTCATCATGAGGCACCCCTCAAGCAGTCAAAAAGTAAGCTGAGGGAGAGACCCCAGTAACAATGGGAGATAACATGGGAAACTGGGCCACGGGTTCATGCAGCTTGCTGAGCTCTCTGAGTCAATTTGTATCTGAACCCATATAGGACACTTTCATCTAACAATGGATTACTGATAAGTCCGCCGTGTCTTTATAGTTGGGGGGTTGGATTGAACCCAACTTATGGTAGGCTGTCTGGCCACATGGTTATTTGAAATCTCATAATCAGGTATCATCTCTCCTAGCTTCCAGCACTACACTAGCACTCTTTTTCAAATGGTGTATATTCTCTGATGCAGAAGGCATAATCTTACTCTACGCTTTTGTGGGTTGATATTGTGGTATTCCCACTGTGCCTTGATATAGCTCTACAGAGTATCTTTTTCCACCTACATATCATGGGGCCTGCTGGGTTGTACAGTCCATGTTGCAGGGCTGCTTGCACTGCAACTTGAAGTTTCTATAGAGCCGTTTCCTACTCTAGGCTTCACTCAAAGCTAGAAATTTTCCATGTTATTTGGTAAATGGTCAGAGCAGTATTCCCAAGTGTGGAAGTTCTACGTTTCCAGAACCCAAAGAAGTATCAGGCATTGTGATTCCTTTTCTTTGGTAAAAAGTATGAACTGAAATAATTTGACCTTATTTTTGTAAGGACAATCTCAACATGCCCCACACAACTCAACTTCTTAAAATGCTAATGTGTCAGGCTTCTGAATAGGTTTTCTCTCCTGCCCTGTGAAGCACATGGATCTTTCTTAAGGCTTCCAGCATAGTTGCGAGGTCTTGATACTTCTTAACAAGACCTCATCAATACAGCAAATGAATGTGATATTCTCTGGAATGACCAGACAGACTAGGACCCTTCAGACTCTGTGATGATGAAGAGAATTAACATAGCCCTGGGGTAAGATCATAAATACATTTTGTTGTCTACCCCCATGTGAATGTGAATTGCTTCTTGTCATCCTTCTTGATAGAGATGGAAAATAACATATTTTCTCTATCAAAGGCTGCATATCATATAACAGATTGTGTCAATCCATTCTAGCAAAGATATCATACCTGGCATAGTAGATGCACTGGGAGCTGCTATGTGGATGACTGTGTAGTAATGTACTGTCATCCTCTAGAGCCTTCTAGTTTTTGTAGGAACCAAAGTGGTTAATGAAATGGGGAGATTATGGGGACCATTCTTCCCACATATTTCAGATCCTTCAGCATTGCATTAATCTCTCCCTTTACTCTAGAATGCAACGTTGCTTTTAATTTACTATTTTGGTAGGGAAGTGGGGGTTGGAGGAAAAGAGAGTTGCACTGGGTCTTCCTCAAAATGACAGCTATTATCCCACAGTTCGAGGACGCGTGTGAGGCATCTATCAACTACCAAGTATATGTATTTCAATTATTCACTCAGTAACTGAGAAAATGACCCAGTGTGGATCCATGGACCCAGTAGATGTACTGTGTGCAGTCATACCTATGGATGCACTGGGATTCCTGCTCTAACAACAAGACCATCATGACTATCTGGGTCCCAAATATCCATGTCTAATGGTCTTCCAAATATTTGGATACTCCTCTTCCCCCAGTATATGATTACCTGAGTAAATGACCAAGTGTTTTTAAGGAAAATAATGAGAAAAGCATCACCATATATATATTCTGCATAATTTGAAGGAGCCTACCATCTGGGGACCCAGTTTTTCCTTCTATCAGTGGATTCTGGATCTGAAAATTGACTCAAATCTGGAAGCTAGGTAACATATATTGACTTTTAATTGGGGTGACTGCCCTCAGCCTCTTGATATCTATCCTTGATTTCTCTGATTGAATAGATTAAGCAATGCTTTTATTGGCTGTTATATCTTGCTCCTAGGAGTGCCATGTTTTACTGTCTCCATTAGAGTGTGGTCCTCCAGGTTGCACTCCAACCTTGTCACTCATTTCAGAGATTATACTCAGAGTCAGTGAGATGTAGTTATCCAGTTTCTGGGAGACCACTAGGCACGAGCAGCCTACTATCTCCTGAGACAGTTTACTTCATCATTAGACATCCAATTATGTGGAGATGAGCAGAAATATGTTTCCTGGAATTTCTATCCATGTGACACACCTTTAAATATTTCAGTGTAGCTACCATACAAATCCTCCTTTGACCTCCCTCACAGTGACTCATTCCTCCTACTTGTCAGGTCTTTACATTTATTAAGAGGGCTATAATACTAATTCCAGGTTATTTGAAGAGAAAAGCAACTACATGTGTCCCACTGAGGTGAGGCAGTTATAATAAAATGATAACAAAAACAGACATTATGCATAAGTGTTTACTATATATCAGGCCCTATGTAGATTGCTTTACTCATATTATACTCACAAAACCATTCATTTATGCAAGAAATATTTATTAAGCACCTAAATCATTCTAGAAACTGGGGATACAGCAGTAAAGAATATAAAAACCCTGCCCTTATAGAGCTTACATTCTAGAGGTGTGAAACAGGCAATAAATAAGATAATTGAGTGCTATATAGAGTATGTTAGGTGTTGAGTGTTAGGAAAAATAATAAAATGAGAAAAGAAGGTAGGAAATGCAAGATGGTTGCAAATTTAGATACTGTGTTCAAAAAAGTTCTCACTAAAAAGTAATTTGAGTGAAGGGTGAAGGAGGTAACCTTTGCGGACAACTGGGAAAAACTGTCCCAAGGAGAGTGAATAATAAGGGCAAAGACCTTGAGGTAGGTATTAGCATAGCCATTTTACAGATGGTGAAATGACTTGCCCAAGAGTCCACTGCTTGATGCTGGAGCCAGGATTCAAACTCAGGTTTGCTTGATGTTTGAGCTAGTTTATTATATACCTGCCCTATGATGGAGCATGAGTGACATTAGACAGTCTAGAAATGCTCTATGCATCATACCATGACAAAAAAAAAAGCCTAAAGAAGCAGGAAGCAACTTGCTTGGGTGAACACATGGATGATGGCTAAGCTGAGACCCTTACTGTCTCAGCTGTCAGTACAGTAGTGGCTCTTACTGTATTCTTACTGTTATTTCCATTCCACCATCCCTGCCTCCATAATCCAGACCTTTACCCCCTGGCTAAAACTATTTCCCAGACAAATTAATGGACTTGGTAAGCTTTATCAATGTATTTTGCTGATTTTAAAGAGTCTTGTCTTGACCCAACTGCACTAAATGACGTCTCTGAGCTCTGATTTCTCTCACTGGCATGTGTGGGTTAGTTACAGACTCTATGACATTGGATATGACCTAAACTTGAAAGCGGGCTCCACACTTTTCTAGCTATGAGACCTTGGGCAAGTTATTAAACATCTCTGACTCCCACTATCATCATCCACAGAACGAGGATAGAAATGCCTCTCAGGGATTGGGTGGGGGTTTAGATAAATAATACATGTACAACCCCTCACATGTGACTGGTATATGGGAGATGCACTAAATGTGTCCACTGTCTTCTTCCCTATGTAGTTAGATGTCTTTTTACATGCACAACTCTTGCTTTCTTAGTTTATTATAATGTTGGAGAGTTCAGAGGTTGTCATATATATATATATATATATATATATATATATATATCTAGCTACTCATCACATTTTATGTTATATGGTGGTGCACAGTAAATGCTTAAAAGTGATTATTTGATTGCTGGATTAGTGGGGAAGAGAAAGTGATTATTGCTTTGGGGCTCTGTCAATGCAACAATCCTCTAGTTGCAACGTCTGCCTGCTCACTGCTCAGCAGAGTTGTTTTGGCTGCTATGACTGGCCAGAAGGTATCCTCTTACTTCTTCAAAAGTCAGTATGTGTCATTCTGGAAGAGAGGCCACTTTTCAGGTAGAGGAAGACATTTCTGTAGTCAAGAGAAGAGGAGTTGCTGTCACCACCAGGACATCCAAACAATCAGTAGGTTCTTGCAATTTCCTGGTAAAAGGCAAAATCTCAGTTTAACTCACAACCTTAACACCCCCTACCCACAAATCTTTCATCAGAACTGCTCTCAAAGAGTCAAATTGACCGATTTCAGTTTTTATTTCTTTTGCCCATCCTCTGGTGAAATCTCAATGAGCAGCTAACCAGCTGAGAATAGGAGGAGAAGAAAAAGGCCTGGACTTCGATGATTCAGGAAATGGCTCATCAGCGACCAAAAATTGAAGTTACTTTTCATTCAAGTAATGTGGAAAAAATTCTCTGTGATAAATATTAGGAATAGTTCAATGGAGTAATTGAACTATTTATAGTTCCATTTTTATATGTTTATGCTTTCTTTTTAAGAAAAACATTGACTTATTTTTGTAGCACTTTCTTCTACGTTAGCTTGTTTAATCTTCACAAGAACTGTATGAAATAGTTATTATTACCCATGGTTTATAGATGAGGTAACTGATCCTGATAATATCAATTGACTTGCTCAAGGTTACATAGCTGAGTAAGTTGCAAACCCAGGACTTAAATCCACATGCTCCTAAGTTGAGTCCAATGGTTTTCTTCTGCCCCTTGTTCTTTTGTCTTCATCTAAAAAAGGCTGACGAAGAACCGTCATGGGTCAATGACAGTCAGAAGGGAGTGTTTTACAAGTGTCTCCTTTTGTTAGTGAGTCATACGTAGAACCCAACCTTATTGTAAAAATATTGTCGGAAAAAAATAACTTTTTAAAAGCTAGTAAAGCATCTAAGATTAATTTTTACTTGTTTTTGAATAGTTGAGAAGAACTCAAAGACATGAAGTTGTATTCCTAGTCACTATGGAAAGAGATAGTTCTGGTGTTCTCAAATGTGGTCACGGACTAAAAAGAGAGAAAGAGATGGATAGCAAAGTTGTAAAATGGTCAGTAATTTTAACTCCTAAACTCAAATATTGGCCAAGTTCAGCTTAACAAAATTTTATTTTGAAATAGCCTAACAATATTAATTATACAAAATATGTGGGCAAATAGTAGAAGGAAATTATGGAAAATGAGTACTGTTGTGTTAGGGTAATAGAATTATAAATATGTTTTCCCTGTTTTCATGTATTTTGCAATGATTTTATCTTACTTTTTGTAAGCAAGACATAAACAATCATTATATTCACTTTTCTGGATCCTCTGAAAGTACCCATTTGCCCAGGGCTAAGCTACCTTTCTTCAGTAAATTCCCAATATGACAATTGATCAAATTGACATTGTTGGAAAACAGATTTCTTCTGGGTCAGAGGCACTAATAACATCTTCTCATATTGATAAATGGAATTGGATCTTGTGAAATTAGCAACCTGCGCTGAACACTGAAGGCCTCAACTTTCTCCAATGGTCCTCATAAGGAACATTGAGTTGGAGCTTGATGTTTTTGGCTAAAGTCTCTTAGTACAGCTTCTTTAGCAAGATTTTTCCTTTTATTTTTATCTCAAGGGCTTGAAAGATTTGCTTAAATCAATTATTTCAGTAAACATGCCTAATTCACTGGCCTTTGTAACTTCTAATTTCATTCACAAATTTTTATAATTCCTCATTTAGCTTAGGATGCTGAGATTGAGAAAGGTAGTTAACTTTCTCATCTGCAGATGAAAAAACTGAGGCTTAGAGAATGTACTTCCAAATTTAAAGTGCCCAGCATAGCATTGCATATGTCATAGTTTCCCAATTATAATTACAAGCTTTTCTGTAAAATAGGTACACCTATTTGCCTTTTTGATAGTACTGGTGTCCTTGCTTGTAATATACATTAGTTCAGTCAAAAGTACTTTAGAGCCGGGCTTGGTGGCTCAGCCTGTAATCCCGCGCCTTGGGAGGCTGAGGTGAGTGGATTGCCTGAGCCCGCGGGTTCGAGACCCGCCTGGGCAGGTGAGACCTCATCTCTACAAATAAATCAAAAAATTAGCCGGGCGTGGTAGCGCGCGCCTGTAGTTCTGGCTACTCGGAAGGCTGAGGCGGAAGGGTCGCCAGAGCCCAGCAGGTCGAGGCTGCTGTGGCCGGAAGCGGCCACTGCACTCCAGTCTGGGCGACGGAGCGAGACTCTAACTCAAAAAAAAAAAAAAAAAGTACTTTAGGCCTTGGTATTGAAAACTTAAAAATAAACTTGAACTAAACTTTTCACATTTGATAGTGAAAGAGAAAACTGTATATATATATGAACTTACACATGGACAATTTTAATAATATGCTTATATTTTACTTATTTTTTTTTTGCAGGAGAATATTACCCCAAGACTAACATTTGAAACAGAATTTATAAAATCAAGAGAAAAGGGAGCCATGAAAATAAGAGGTACTGATAAGACTTTTCCCGGCTCCCCCACGGCCTCTCAGGCCCACATCCCTGAGTTGCCTTCACTTTCTCAGAAGATGCATAGACAGCACCATATTCAGGCAGCACAGTTTAGCACAATCAGAAGCCTGGGGTCCAGCCTTGAGGCTGCCAATGACCATCTGTGTGATTCTGAGAAAATCACTTAATATTTCTGGAACTTCAACTCATCCATCAAAGAAAAGAGTTGGGCTAAGGAATCTTGAAATCATTTGGATTGCATGAAACCTACTCTGGTAGAAAGAGTTGAAAAAGGGTAAATCAGAAATATATCAGGTATAGCTCCCAGCATTTTCCCTGGATAATTAGGTTTTTTGGGGAAAAAATAGAACCAGGACAGCTTAGAAGTTGGTGCTGAGAGTAGACAGGTATGTTGTAGGTGCAGGTCTTGTTGGGGTCAGCTGCTACTAAAACAAATGAGCTTCTAATGTTTCTTCACCTTGCATCTGAAGTATCAGAATCTTGGAAGTCTGGCTAGTTGGCCTACAGCAAATCCATGTGTCCAGCTAGAAGGTAGCAGCCAACTTAGTTTACAGCCACACCAAGACTGCACATGGTGGTGCAAAGGCTGTTTCCAATTAAAAGAGCAGATGCTGGGCTGCCCAAAATATACCCCTTTGGACCTTTTTAGCACCCTGCTTATGTCTTTCCTCTGTCTTTCTTGCTTTTCCTCCCTGTCTGTTCTCTCTCCCTCCCTCCTTCTCTCCTGCCCACCCCCCCGCCTTCTCTCTCTCACTTCACAAGGGTGAACTGTTCTCTCCCAGAAAAAAACTCACTTCTCTCCAAACTCCCAGGAGGCTTGGGCTGATGATGAGAGAAGAAGGGATTGTACCGGGTATCAGAAAGCCAGAGAGTAGCCATGTTCACAAGGACCAGAGCCAGAGAGGGCTGGGACCAGGAGCCTGGAGCAGATGGCTAGGAGGACAGTCCACCAGAGACTCTTAGGTATGTACTGCTGCTAGTCAGAGGGGTTTCCTTTCAGAAGGAAACCCATTAACACATTTTCTTGGCTTTCGCCTTACAGCTGCTGGGATGAGTGGCTTTTTTTCCTTTTCCAAACTGTCCTTATCAGTAATGCAACAATAGCTAATTTAATTAGCTGACCTGAATGGCAGCCAGTTTGAGCTAATTTGGTTTTGCTAGTGCTCTCTGGTATATACAGAACTGATAAGCACATTTTCCCTCCAGACACACAGTGGGCTTGGGAGGGGGCAGCGAGAGTGACGGTGGCTTCTCCAAAGTCAGTCCCACACCTGTGGGATACAGCACTTGACCAAAGGCAGGTTATTCTTGAGTTAGTATTCCCAAAGGGCCTGTCAACTTTGTCCGCTGAAAGAGATAAAATAGACAACCAGGAAATTGCAAAGGCAAGGTGCCCAGGCTGAGAGGGCCAGGAGAAAACACTCCCCTAGCAGAAAGAACACTCAGCCAAAAGATCTGAATCTCAGCCACTGACTGACCTTCCCCAAGTCACTCCACCTCTGTTTCTCAGCTACACAATGCATCACAATAATCTTTGCCCAACCAGTTGTGGGGTCACAGACGTGGTACAGCACAATATAATGTAGATGAGAGTGCTTTGACACATATAAAGACCTAAGACAATGGTGAACGGCTTGATAATTAGCACACGACCACAAGTATATCCTGTTTCTCAACGGCAGGAACTAAACGACGTTCCTCTTTGTGTCCCTAGCACCAGTTGTGGGGTCTACACATGGAAGGTGCTCTGCATGTGTTTGTTGATGAATGAATAGAGGGATAGGGATATGAGGAGATGTGTAGAGACAACACACAACTAACTGAAATAAAACTTAAGTCTTCTTTTCAGGTCAGTATCTTAACTGTCTCCATCCTTGACAAAAAAATAGCACCAGTCCAGCTGTGGCGGCTCACACCTATAATCCCAGCACTTTGGGAGGCAGAGGTGAGAGGATTGCCTGAGCCCAAGTGTTCGAGACCAGCGTGGACAACATGGTGAGACCTCATCTCTACAACAAATAAGAAAATTAGCTGGGTGTGGTGGCACACGCCTGTAGTTCCTGCTACTTGGACGGCTGAGGAAGAAGGATCGTCTGAGCCCAGCTGGTTGAGGCTGCAGTAGCTGTGATCATGCCACTGCACTCCAGCCTTACAGAGTGAGACTGCAACTCAAAAAAAAAAAAAAAAAATGAAAGGAAGGAAAGAAAGAAAGAAAGAAAGGAAGAAAGAAAGAAAAGTACCAGAAAGGCACAACTGTTCATGTGAGATTTGTTTTCACTACATCAAAATATCTCTTCTATCCCACCAAACTGTCCTTGCTCTTCCAATGCTACTTGCCCCAAACAAGTAAAGGGACATTCCCAGGGCAGGCGTTAGTGTTGGCTTTGGGGTCCTCCTCCCTGTTGAGTACTGCATTTCAATAGGATACAGATTAGCATTTGCATGTACTCACAGGGAATAAATGGTGTCAGATTGAAATGAGTAGATCTGAGGAACATTGGCGCAGGAAAGATCGATATGATAATATTACCCATTCTCATTACCTTAATATGCCTTCTGATACTGGTATTTGGTCAAACACATTTTTCCCACCACAATGACAGTGTTCTCACTGCATGCACTCTCCCTAGGGGGATCTCCTCCACTCCATGGCTTCAGCTGGATCCTATTGCTGATAACACACACGTCTCCAACCTTGACCTCACTGCTGGGCTCAGTTATCTAGACATGCCTGTTGGAGGATTCCAGCTGTATCTTCTATTATACCTCAAACGCAAGATGACAAAAACTGCCCTTGTCACCTAAGTTAACAACTCCATCTGTCTGAATTCTATGCTTCTGTGGATGGCTCACAGTTTCAAAGCAAGAACACCAACCTTTCCTTCATGCCTGCTTCTGGGTAGCCACTAAGTCAACTAATTTTGCCTTCTACATATCCTTTGACTCCAGGCTTTTCTTACCACTGAAATTATTTGTTTACATCTTTTTTCCTTATCTTCCCACTCCAAACAGGAATTTCTCAAAGGCAGAAATTCTTATATGTCTATCAGGCAAATAAGAAATCTCTGATCACCTTAACTCAATTCAAATTCTCCTTTCTCTGTGCCACAAAATTTCAAATCTCTGGTGAATACCAATAACTGTACTTAAGGCAACTAAGGATGCAGCTGCGTTTTTTAGTCTATTGTAGCAGCGGTTCCAATGGGTTCCAAATAGATATTCAATCTCCAAATTTAGGATGGATACAGTCTGCTTAGCTGGAACTGTGCAACCTCAGTGATGGGCTGACCTGGGACTGCTCTGAAACCCAAGGCTCACACATGGAACACTCAGAAGTCTTCCCAATGCTTCCAATAAGGGTAGGCTCTGCTCCAGCTGCCATAATTTCTTCTTTCGAGATTCCTTGTGTTCGACTCTCTCACAGTTAACCCTGGAATCAGGTTTAGATTACTTTTCATAGATTCAAATGACAGGTATATGCCCATAATGCATTTAAAGTATTTTGTATCCCTTAACAATATTGGTGTTACAATAATAATTTTGTTATTTTTTTAACCATTTTTCTAACTTTTACTGAGACAGTCTTCATATCTAGATTTTTTTTCCTACAACAATTACCCTAAAACCTAGGGTTAGTAAGTGATGTCACTGCATATTGAAAGGTGGCCAAATCGTGATGGAAAAATAACAGTCTTGAGACAGACTGTTTCAGTTCAAAATCTGATTATAGCACCCCTCTATCTTGGTTTTCTCATTTGTAATATGGGGATAACAGTGTGCAGGTTTTCTTGTGAAGATTAAAATAGTTAATCAACATATCACTTAAATATTCTACTTGGCACAACATATACAGACGACAAGGTCTGACAATTAAGTTAGCAAACTCATCCTGGAAAAAGTGCTACATGCCTCATTGCTGAATATCACTATGGTCACTTTTGAAGTACTCCCCTTGGGAAGCTATGCACTGACACCAGCACCTAGTCCACTTGGCAAAGCAAATTTGGAACTCTTTTTCTGGAATGGTCATCACAACTGTCAGCGTATTATCCTTAATGTCCTGAATGCCATCAAATGTCTTCCTTTCAATATTTCCTTTATCTTGGAGTAAAGAAAAAAGTCATTGGGGGCCAGAGCAGGTGAATAGGGAGGGTGTCCCAATACAGTTATTTGTACAGTGCTGCCAAGGTGGCAAGTTCAGGAACTTAATTGTTAGACCTCAACAAATAACAACGACAACTCTGATGGCCACTCCAGAAAAAGAGTTCAAAATTGCTTTGACGGGTGGACTAGACACTGACATTAGTGCATAGCTTCCCAGGGGAGTACTTTGAAGGTGACTATGGTGATATTCAGCAATGAGTTATGTAGCACTTTTCCTAGGATGGTTTGCAAACCTAATTGTCAGACCTTGCATTGTTATACAATACTTGATATTGAGGACCTAGAAGATATCAAAGGTGTTTTGATGAGAAGTGTATTTTTTATTAAAATTTTTATTTCAATTGTAAAATCACTTGCTTACCATGCATAGATTCTGAACTACGCATTTTACCTATATTATCTCATCTAATCATCACACTCACCCTATAATGTAGTTTTAATTATATCCATTTCACAGATGAAAAAACTATGCCTCAGACAGGTTAAGAAACTTGCCACTTGGCATACAGATAATAAATTACAGAACTGGAATTTGAACCCTGGACTGAATCCAAAGCTAAAATTAAATAAAATATATACTAATTATCCAAAGTTCTTGTGTCTCTGTAAATAAAAGAAAAAAGAGCACTTAGATGAATCTCAAAATAATTATGCTGAGTGAAAGAAGCCAGACAAAAAAGAGTATGTACTGTATGATTCCATTTATATAAAACTCTAGAAAATGCAGCTAAATATAGTGGCAGAAAACCGATCAGTGGTTGCCTGGGGAGGGGACTAGGCGAGAAAGGAAAGGAAGGATGGATTACAATGAAGCAAACTTTCGGAGGTGATGGGTGTGTTTCTTATCTTGGTTGTAGTGATTGTGTTACTGCTGTATGTATATGTCAGAACTTACCAAATTGTACATTTCCAATGTACGCTTTATTGGATGTCATTATACTCAGTAAAGCTGTTAATAAACAAACTCTTGAGTTACTTTTATACCCTCAGAATCTGGCACATTAAACACAGGGCAAATAATCATCATTAAGAACATAGCCCAGTAATGGGCAAAAACAAAAACAAAAAAAATCTCTCAAGTATCAGGACCTCTGAGTGGACAGGTGGTATAACAAGATTACCTCCCAATTAAAAGCCCAGGCTTTGTGAGCCAACCTGGTTCTCACCTCCTCTTCCTCGAATGAGTTGTCTGACTCTTTGTAAGTGACTTATAATCTCAGTGTTCTCATGTAAGTTGAGAGCCTTACAATCTCTAAAATCTGCTCCTCGGGATTGTCATAAGAATTAAATGAGATAATGTGCATGCAGCCATTAATGGAGTATGGGGCACAGGGTTCTCCCTCTAGCAACGCCTGCTAAAGGTTATTGAAGTGCATGAAAGGTCTGGCTGAAGCTTTCCCAGGCTGCCATGCCCAGGGTAGTTAGGTCAATGGCAGGAGGCGAGGAGGAACAGATATTGGGGGTAGCCCCAAAAGAAGATGTGACTCTTCCATTGAACAAGTGTGTGTCCTAAAAGGTCCCAGAATTTGGGGGCTGTGATAAATCACCAGGTCAAGCTTTCTCTCATTCCCTTGGGAATGCTCATCCTCTTCCTGTTCCCACTCTAGAAGGCAAAGAGGAAAACAGCAGCTAAGCACTGGGGTCCATCCTTCTGCTTTTCTACAGAAAATAGTAATGCATTCTGCTTTAATTCCATTCCTCTATTACCTTAATGTGCTGGCCTGGAGGATAAATGAGATAATAAACACAGAGCACTGAGCACAGTGTCTGGGTCACAGGAGGCGCTCAATAAATGTTAATTCCCTGCCCCTGCCCCTTATAGATTAGCCCTGACTTCTCAGAAATGCAGATCCCTGTGCACTCACCTAAGTCTCCTTTCAATATTCCTGTATAGGAGCCTTTTTACTACCCTCTTAAAGCCAGCCAGAATCCCTCTCCTCAGCTAATTGTTCCACAGAGACCAGAGGAAGAGAATACAGCAACTCTGAGCAGGAGGCCCGGCCTCCCAGCAGAAGAGATGGTGCACGGGCTTTGTGAGCATGGGCCTCATTCATCTTCACAGACACTGCTGCGTCATCCATTTTAAATGACATGGACGCCGACCCGTTCATCAAGATCAGCATACTACTATATTATTATGATTATTTAGCATTTACATAACACTCTATTTGCAAAGTGCTTAATAATAATTTATTTATTACCTCATCTAACTACTCACTAATGGAAAATTCAAGGGGCTGTCTTGAGTTCACTGACCTCTACTCTGGAGATACCTTAGGCCATTTCCAATGGCTTGCCCAAATGCCTGCTGTAAAATATTTTAATGAAAAATCATTTGAGATACAAATATGTATATATTTGCCTTTTGGTCTTTGCAATGTATCTATTTAGATAAAAGTCTTTTGTTTATAATGAATACACAATATATGACTAGAAAGAATATATACATATATAAACATATAAATAATATATAAAGACTGTGTAAGTATATAAAGAATATATAATGGATATAAAGTCAGTGAAAGTACATAGAACCAACACGATATTACATTCCAGTTGTGTGGCAGACATGGTGATCATGCAAATGTGCCCTTCATGTCTCCCTTCAAGAAAGGGCTGGTAGCCCAGCTCAGAGGAGTGTGGTCAGTTGCCAGCCTCTGCCTGGTGGCTCTTCTAAGATCCACCTCAGGCAGTGACTGAGCCTGGTGGCGATACAAGAATTTGGCCATTTCTGCCCCATGTGGGACTCATCTAGAGGTTGATTTTTGTAGTAGGAATCCCTGCTGGGTTGGCTAAGATTTTTTCAGGTCCGCATCCCTATTTGATGCATTCTCAGCTCAATCGTACTTCCTTTGCCTTTTTCCTTCACAAGTGTAACTCCCTGGTAAACTTTTTTGGTCCTAACATTACCTCAGAATCCAGCCAGCACAAACTGTACACTAAGCCCTGTCATTGTCTCTGGACCACAAATTTTTCACTAGCACACTGTGAGGTGGCTTCAGCTCTTTCAAAAGTCTGTGCTTCTTCCATTCTGATACCTGTGAATTCATATGAACTGGGATTCAGTATAAATTCTATATATTTAGCTTCCATGCAAGGGAGTTTTGTGATAAAGAAATGTTTTGAGGAAAAAGCTCCCTGTTTCAGCATCCCCCATCTTTCTACCTATCATGATCTCTAACAATTCTACCTGCAGTGGAAAGAGGACTGTGGGTATGGATTGATGTGTGAAAATTATACAGTACAAACTTATTTGCATGTAAAAATATTTAAACTTACTACAATATACTACACATCAATGCATATAATTAAATAATATTATAACATAAGCTTTCTAATATACATGCATACATAAAATATCATTTAAGACAGAGGATCTCACAGCAGAGAGCAATGGGGAAGTGAGGGCTCATTGACAGATGGGAAGACAGGCCTACACTCTGAAAGGGTCTAATCCCTGAGTCCATGGTTGCCAGAGTTCTTGTATCAAACTGTACTCAATAGGGGGAAGAAACAACTTAAATGAACCACCCCAAAAGGGAACAGCTCCTTGGTTGGTGTACATCTTAGAATTCTGGATGATGCAGCCCCCATTGGCTGCTCAGACTTGTCAACTTGGAAGTCTCCGTTTTCAAGCCTAGAATCAGAACAAAAAGTGTGTGCTCTCTCTCTCTCCATGTCCCTATGTCTTGTTTTTCATTTTACTCTTGTTCTCTAAACAATCATTGAAAGAAGTCTGGTTTCTGCTCTTTATTTGGACTTCTCAGTGGTCTTGGGTTAAATGTATTTACCACAAAATAAACTATTAAAAAATGGAATTAGGATTTTTGAAATTAAAAGTCAACAAGAATTTATTCATTTATGTAATTTTAAAAAGCTGTTATTGTAAGGCTCATGTATAAGGTTGTCATTGGGCGCTGGCTCTGAAAGTCACATATGTAAATGAAAGTCTACAACTTCAGGTCACGCTGGCTAAAATTTTAAAGCATGTTCAACAATACTTTGTGTAGATTCAGAGAAAATTGATCTATCATTAGTTAGGAAGGGCATATGAGATGTTTGAGAGACAATCAAGAAGGGTATCTCTGGTTTGCCTTCTCAGTTGAAAAGAAGTGTTACCTTCTCCTCCAACCACCACCCTCCACCACCTACCAACTACCAACTAGGAAGGCTCAGTCGTAATCTTGGGCAACAGTCTAGATTCATTTCTTTAAACAAGGGCTCCAGAGCATGCAATAAAAGAATCTGGGACTTACAGAGGCCAGTATGAAAAACAAGACATATCACATTCAAATCTTTTACTATTTGGTAAGGGAGCTCATATAACAACATGGAATCACTGTAGCTCTGTTTCTTCAAAATGATGAACAAAATCCCTCTTCTATTCCTCAGGATAATGGTAAGTGATGTAGAAGTAACATGTCAATCAAGGGGAAGGAATCCTGTTGAATGAATTAACTCTCAGCCTGAAACACTCAAGTGTTTTGCCACAAGGTTCTGATTCTGTCCTTCCCTGTCCCCCAAAATATGAATGACTTGAATGAAGGCAGCATAGTCAAGTGGCTATGCTCACGACCTTCAGAGTCAGATAGAGCTGGGTTAAAATCCTGCCTCTACTACATACCTGGTTGTGTGTTCTTGCATAAGTTTGTAAATTTTCTGAGCCACTGTTTCTTTATGTATAAAATGAGGATCATAACACATACTTCATAGAATTGGAGTCAGAGTAGAATGAAATATTATTCTGTGCAAAGCACAATGTCTGTCAGAGAAATACTTCAAAAACGGTAGCCCTTTGTCACACATTAAACACATTGTCTGAGAGTAATGAGCTAATATGTCAGGATCCAAAAAGGTCTCACCAGGCTGGACTCAAGGACCAAATCTAATCAGATGGCATTTAACAAGGATAAATGTAAAAGTACTGCAATTAGATCTGAACAAGAAGCTGCACACATGCCCAGTGGGGAGATGGAGCTTATCAACAGCACACCTGAAAGAAGACCTGGCTGGGAGCATGATTGACTCTTTGCTCCTAATGGGCCAGTGGTGTGAGGTGGCTATCAAAAAGCAGGTGCAGTCCTAGGTGGCATAAAGGCAAAGCTCTGTCTGGAGCAAAGGGGACAATCAAGCCCATCTCCTCTGCATCTCTCTGGGTATCACACATGAACAGGGGTAGCCATAAGCTAGGCTTTTTGAAGCACAGAAACAAGATAGTGGGGAAATATAAACCCCATCAGAGCAAAAAATGGCAAAGGCAAGAGAAGCCCAAGGAGGTTCAGGACATGTGTTCACAAACACTTGAAAAGCAGTTATGCACATGATGGATGAGACCCCTTCTGATGGCAAATTTCTAGCTCCTCTCTGCTTGAAGTTGCTCAGGAAGAGCAGAGACTATGGATGGAAGTTGAAGAAAGGAAGGTTGCTAAACAATATATAAAGAAGGTACTTCTAACTGTGAACACTGCCTCCAAACTAAAAGGGAGTGAGCTTTCCATCCCTGGAAGGATCCAGGCTGAGGCTGCAGGACTGAAGGTAGAATATTTCATAAAGGAGTAATGAGGCAGGTTAGCTTAGGCATAGGGGGGATGAAAAATTACTGAGCTAGAGGTTAGGAAATTTCCTATGACTTGTAACTAACATGAAACTGACACAGCTTCCTCTGATTTATAACTGACAAGAAAATGACAAAACTTCCTGTGACTTGTAACTAACATGACACACAAAAACTAGAAAAATGAGCTCACTCCCTATCCTTAATCCATCTCCCTCTTGGAGATCATCCCCACTCCCCTCTATGGAGCATATAGTTTCAGTTCAAATTAGAGTTCTTTCCTTTACTT
Organism: Tarsius wallacei; assembly: GCA_963574415.1. NCBI lineage: Eukaryota > Metazoa > Chordata > Mammalia > Primates > Tarsiidae > Tarsius > Tarsius wallacei. The sequence goes on from CAUYQG010129765.1 coordinate 19,648, forward strand.
TCTGTGGCTCATCCTTAAATTCTTTCCTATGACAGAGTCAAGAGCTTAGTCCTAGTCCCCGGTGAATTGAGTATCATACCTCTTGGGAAGAAACTTCCAGCTCCCCAAGGAGTCATCTGTGGCAGTACACTGGTCTTATGGGGAGCACTGTCTCCCTCTTACTAAGAAGATCCTCCCCAAGCCCACCGTCATCACTACTGGGTTCCCAGAGCAGGGCTCTACCTGTAAACTGAGTGCCCCCACAAATCATTTGCAAAATCATGTAGGAAGTGAACAAGTGCATTTTTCTCCAGGCAGAAAGTTCACAGCCTTAATCAGATTCTTTATAGAACCTAAAATTCACCCCCAAAAAGATTACGATGAACTAAGCTGGAGTACTATTTCTTTCAACATGTATTGAACATTTACTATCTGCAACTAGGTTAGGTGCCAGGGACACAGAGATCAGTAGGATATTGTCTTTATCTTTATAAAGGGAACCTTTGAGTTTGGTGTGTTCCTTGAAACAAACAAGTATAGAAATAAATTCTTTATCTGCTATAATAAAGGACATTATACAGTAAAGCAGCAAGGAAGACGGGGGCCATTCCTCCTGGAATAAGTTTCCTTCCAACTCTGAGATCTGGGGACTCCATGACAGGCAATAGTGAGAGGTACTCTGGCCATGTTCACCCCACTCTTAGGGTTCAAGTTATCCTCACATGCTCCCCACAGGCTTCAGGGGGATGCAGACTTGTAAGACATCAGACATCCTGAAAGCCTCAGCAAGGCTCGAACATCACCAATCTCCAGTCCTGACCTTTCTTCCAAGACCCTGCCCCACGTATCCATCATAGGGCAGGGTCACGAGGATGTTGTAAAAACGAGATGCCATGAAATCTGTAGAAAAATGCTTTTGATCAATTCATGAAAACCCAAATCACCAGCTGTGTGTGCCTATGTGCATACCCACATTAAACTGCCAACCTGCTTTACATTTATTTTCCCACCATGTAATGCTTGCTTTATTGGATCAATAAATTGGAGGCAGTAATATACACTCATCAAAATCTTACCTGGCTTCCAAGGCCTGGCTCTCACCCTTCATCCTTCAAAGATCTCAGGCACTCTGCCCATTGAGAGCACTCTATTCTCTGAATTCCTGCAGCATCCACAGTATGTGCTTCTCATTAGGTACCTATTGTTTACCATTTTGTACCTTTATTTAGTTGGATTCTATAAATGCATTTTATCTGGTTTTAGACTAAACAAGATCTTGCCTGACAAGATCATCAACTCCGCAAGGATGGCGGACCTGTCTGATCCTCCTGTCTTCCATTGACTTTTTAATGAGGCAGGGTATGTCATAGGGGCTCAATTAAATAGGATGGAATAATGATTGTAAAACTAGAGTGTTTTAGGTAATCAGCTTGATCTGGTTGACAGATATGAAAAGGGAGTGCAGGTAGGATCTAAGACTCCCAAAGAGAAGAGATGAATTTTTGTACCTCTGATTTGTCCTCTCATTCGGTGCAAAATAGGAGATAGGGAGCAATGCTCCCATGGCATCCTGCTGTGATCCTATCTAGAGGAACTCTGAACAAGCTGGGACATGGAAATGTGTCCTTCCAACACTAACAAATGGTTTCTTTGATTTACTTTTAGATTTGTTTGGCTAGAATCATAGACTGTTAAAGCTAGAGAGATGTTAGAGTTCGAAAGTACAACTCCTCTTTTTTTTTTTTTTTTTTTTTGAGTTGGAGTCTAACATTATGGCTAAGGCTGGAGTGCGGTGGCACAATCATGGTTCATCGCAGCCTTGATCTCCTGGGCTCAAACAATCCTTCTGCCTCAGCCTCTCAAGTAGCTAGGAGTACAGGTGCTTATCACAACACCTGGCTAATATTTTGGTTTTTTTGGTAGAGACAAGGCCTTGCTGCGTTGCTTAGGCTGGTCTCAAACTTCTGGGCTCAAGCAATCCTCCTGCCTTGGCCTCCCAAAGTGCTGAGATTATAGGCGTGAGTCATTACGCCTGACAAAGTCCTCATTTTAAAGGTTATGAAACTAAGATCAATAGAGGTAAAGTAATTTTAGGATGAGAATAATTAAAGTTACTTTGTCACAGAACTTGTCAGTAGCAAAACTGACACTAGCACTTAGATGTCCTGAGTGCTAATAACTGCTTCTCTACTTAGACCCCACAGAGCTATCCTCATGTCTTTCTGAGCAGAATTTGTAGTCCTGGCAATGACCTATGGGGCCTCTTATTTACTACCTGACTGTTCTCCCTCTCGTTCTCCCTGCTTTAACCATGCTGGCCTCCATGCTTGAAATTCCTGGATGCTCCCACCTCAGGACCTTAGGACATGTTGTATGCTCTGCCTGAATTGCTTTTACCACTGATATCTATGGACTTGTTACGTAACCTCCTTTAGATCTTGTTCAAATGTCATCTTCTTAGTGAGGTTCCCTCTGGTTACATTGGCTAAAATTACACGCCCCCACTGTCTTCCCTAGCCAAACATTCATCTCACCCTTCTCTGCTGATTTTTTCTCTTGAAGACTTATCACTAATATTCTATATATTTTACTTATTTATCTTGTTTATGTTTCTTTACTATAAAGTGTGCTTTCAGAGCATAGGGACTTTTTGACTTGCTTCATTTGTTTCTCTGCCTTTGATGCTAAGAGTCAGGCCTAAGAGTCATTTCTTATGAAATGAGAGACAGTGGTGCTAAAGTCGAAGCCCAGGGGTTTCAATGTGAGAATCAGAGACATATGAACTAGTAGACACATACGTAGCCATGTTCTGGTTCTCAGATCTTTTCCAGAAACTTGCCTGAGTCATGCAGAGCCAAATGTGGGGAGTGACCTGCCTACCCTAAGCCTGGGAGCTTATCCAAGTTCCCTGACAAGAAGAGCAGAACCAGGTCGATGAATCTCAATCTTATGAGTTTCAACTGTGGATTTAGAATTGAGGCCTTCAGGGTGAATTAAAACTATTTTCTAACACCGGGCACAGGGGCTCACTCCTGTAATCCTAGCACTCTGGGAGGCTGAAGTTGGAGGATTGCTTGAGTTCAGGAGTTTAAGAACAACTAGGCAACATAGTGAGACCCTGTTGCTACAAAAAATCCAAAAAATTAGCTGGATGTAGTGGCACATACCTGTAGTTGGGAGGCTGAGGTGGAAGGATTGCCTGAGCCCAGGAGGTCAAGGCTGTGTTGAGCCGTGATCATGTGACTGCACTCCAGTCTGGGCAACATGGGGAGATCTGACTCAAAAAAAAAAAATTGTGGCCTCCAGGGTTTTCAGTGAAACAAAACCCCATGGACTACCCCTGTCAACCATTATACAGCGCTCTGCACAAGCCTCAGAAATGAATGGAAAGTCTTGGACTGCCAGTGGTGAGGTTTCACTGAGGAGGTATTTAGGTTTTGTAAAATAAAAGCTCAAGAGAGGCCAGGCTTGGTGGCTCAGCCTGTAATCTCAGCACTTTGGGAGGCCAAGGCGAGTGGATTACCTGAGCCTGCGGGTTCAATACCAGCCTGGGCAACGTGGCGAGACCTCGTCTCTACAATAAATCAAAAATTAGCCAGGCGTGGTAGCACACACCAGTAGTTCCGGCTACTTGGAAGGCTGAGGCAGAAGGATCGCCGAAGTCTAGCAAGCCTAGCAAGTCGACACTGGGGTGGCCGTGAGTGTGCCACTGCACTCCAGCCTGGGTAACGGAGTGAGACTCCAACAACAACAACAACAAAAGTTCATGGGGAAAGGGAAGGAGGGGGAAAAATAAAAATAAATAGAAGCTCATTATTAATTCATGCCAGAGACACCAAAACCACATTCAGACTGTCAGAGGCTGATGGGCCCCTGACCACCTTTAGAGAACCATTGACTTGGATGAACGAAATAAAGAGCAGGCTCTGGACAATGAAATTCAGTAGCTGCACAAGATGCACATGCCTTGCCATCCCAGAGCCATCAGAGTCACAATGGTTGTCACTTTCTCTTAGAGGGACTCAAAGAATCTGAATTATCACCTACACTTGGTTCCCAACTGAGTATTACTGGCAGAGGTGGTGTGGGGCAGATGCCTGGCTCACAGGGAATCAGCAGCCTCCATGGATGAGCCCAGATCTTCCGTAAGAGGCTCTCATGGACCTAGCCACTGTGTATGTTTAAAGAAAGTTAAAGACCAGGTACAGAGGCTCACCCTTATAATCCCAGCATGTTGGGAGGCTGAGGTGGAGGGGTTGCTTGAGCCCAGGAGTTCCAGATCAGCCTGGGCAACATAGCAAGACTCCATCTCTACAAAAATAAAAAAATTAGCTGGACTTGGTGGCGTATGCTTATAGTCCCAGCTACTCAGGAGGCTGAGGCCAGAAAGATGGCCTAAGTCCAGGAATTTTTGAGGCTGTGGTGAGCCATGATCTGGCCACTGCACTACAGCCTGGGCAACAAAGTGAGGCCCTGACTCTAAATAAGTAAATGAATAAATACATAAATACATAAAATAAAGTTAGAATTCTTTAAGGGTCAAAGAGACCGAGGCCAGAGAATTTCTTCACGCTCATTGATCCAAATCCAGGCATTTCCCAAGCCAAAACGTCAGATGGTTCTTTCTTTTGTCCCACTCATCCTTCCCATCCATTGGGCCATGCTATTTGCAAATAAACCAGATTTCAGAGGTCATAAGATGCCTTTCTCTCTCTGCCTTTCCTATACTCCATGTAGGGACCCTGTGAGTGAGGTCACCAGCTGAACTCAGGCCCAAACAGCAGTTCAAAGCAGTAAGACTTCCCAACAAAAGCCAGGACTCTGGGCTCTCAGCTCACACTGGTCCTCCTGGCCCTCTGACCACCTGGTGTGCTGAGGCATCCCTTGTGGTCAGGGGCTCTCAGAGCCCTTCCTGCTGTGGGGGCTGCTCTGAGGAAAGAGAAGATGACTCAGGGCGGACACTGGCTGCGAAAATGGCCTCCCTCAGAAGTCCTCTCTAGCTGTGGCCCACCTGGAAACTGTCAACCGTTTTCCTGGGTTGGCATCTTACACCGATGTAAATCTAAACCAGCAGTGGTCCTCCCCATCCTTTTCCATTCTCCATATTCTCTTCTTCCTCCCACACAAAATGCTTGGGGCCCACCTGAGACCTAACATTTGTCTGTTTTGAGAATAGATGAGTATTTATTAGAATTAAACAGCTGGGAGCTCTGTGATATTTAGACGGGTATTAGGAGGAGTGTATGAGGAGAAGATAATGCTGGATCTTTTTTTCTGTAAACCAGTCTGGGCTTAGTTACTGAGGGGATTTCTTGGGTCTCCTGTGAGAGCCAGATACAGTTAATTTCCTGCAAAAGCTGCAGGCTGGGCCGCGCTGATATTGCAGTGTTATTTAGAATAGAAAGGTCAGGCCTGAGATTGAATAATCATTGACAAGAAATCCACGGGGGATACGAAGCAGTTGGTGAGCAGTGACTGAAACCTCGTCTGACTCCTCCCCCGCTTCCCTTCCTTCCTGGGATCTGGCAGATTCTCCGGTTTGTCTATTATTCTTTCTGCAATTGTTTCCTGGAACCTCAGAGCTAATGGGAAGAGTGCGTTGAGACAGAGGGGAGTTGAGATGGGACTCTCAACCTTACAAACTCGATAGAACTGCTCTGGGGCTTTTGGCCTTGGACACCTGCACATGAATTTTCAAATCACAAATAGTGGCCTTCACTTCAGTACCTGGAAGCACTTTGTCCTCAAAGGGACTTTTTAAAAAAGCTTTAAAAAATTTTCTGCATGGCCTCTGAGGTATATATAGTCTGTATAGCCCAATTTTATAGCCTGTCCTGAGGAGTGTGAAGCCAGATGTAGGACGCTGGGAAAGCACAAAGGGACATCAGATGGATAGAACACCTGCTATGTGTCAGGAGGGTGCTGTGCCTTTGGAATATAGTATCTCATTAATCCTGGCAACCCTGAGCTCCTCGCTTTACAGATGAAGAAAAAGCCTCCGAAGACTAAGAGAGGTTTGAATAACTTGCTCAAGACCTCCCAGCTCCTAAGCAGTAGAACAAAGATTTAAAACCCAGAGCTCTCTGGGTACCAAGCTCATGCCCTTTCTCTGTGTCTTATTGTCTCATAAATATTCCAATCTCCAGTCACCTAGAGGGTTGCTTAGAAATCCATGTTTTCAATAAAAGAGTTTCTCTTGTGCCGAAAACCATCAGTAGCCACTGTATCCGAAGTCAGATCTCACAAATTAGATGGTATTGGGTTGTGTTAAGCTGGGAAAGAAGAGGCGTGGGCCAGGGGACCTCTGAGGTCCCTTCTGAATCTCAGATACCATATCATTTATCTATTTTAAAATTAGATTTATCTCTTAAAAGTTTAGCCTTGAGATGATTCTTCAAAGTATCACCATCTTGCTTAATTTGGAAACATTAAGGTCACCAATAATATACTCAGCAAGTTGCCCAGCAGGCACTAGTTGTGAATAAGCATCATGGGTTCAAGTTATTCTGAGGGTCATGAGTGGAGCTGGGTAAGGGCTAATGACCACAGTTCTAGTTAGAATATAGGCAAGTCTGTGGTCATGAAGTCAGGGTCAGTATGATGTCTCTGTGGACAGTTTATAATCTTGGTAAGATTGTCAACAGGCAATGTCATTCAAAGATGATTTCTTGGCACAGTGGCTTGGGGCCACAGCTGTCAGTCTTCTGGAATCTGATGACACTTCTGTGCTTTCTGTGATTTTATGGCTGGGTAATATGGAGAAATCCTAGATAACAGGCTGGGAAATAGGAAGGAGCTGATACCATAGGTTGGTCACTGGCAGACACACTACAAGTGTGAAGATCTCTAGTGTGTGATTAGATTACAGAGTCATCTGTTTCACCCAGGTTTATGTAAACTCAGCCCCTTCACTGAGATGCAATTTGATCACTGCTGCCAAGTCAGTTACAGAATAATAAATAGAAATATCTTTTGGGCCAGGTTCGGTGGCTCAGCCTGTAAACTCGCACCTTGGGAGGCCGAGGTGAGTGAATTGCCTGAGCCCGCGGGTTCGAGACCCGCCTGGGCGACTTGGCGAGACCTCATCTCTACAATAAATAAATAAATAAATTAGCTGGGTGTGGTAGCGCGCGCCTGTAGTTCCAGCTATTTGGAAGGCTGAGGCGGAAGGATCGCCAGAGCCCAGTAGGTCGAGGCTGCGGTGGCCGGGAGCGGCCACTGCACTCCAGTCTGGGAGACAGAGTGAGACTCCAACTGAGAAAAAAAAAAAAAAAGAAATATCTTTTGGGTTTTATCGGTTTTAAGACACAGATTTTTAAAAATAGTAAAAGTTTTTAAGCACCATGATCTGGTGACTGGTATATGGATTCGAATCTTGAAGTTCCAAGTTTTATCTCCAGATTAGATTCCCTCTTTGTTCTGAAAGGATTGAAGTAGCTTTGCTCCTTTAGTTCATTTCTTGAGGCTACAGAAAGTGCAAGGACTTGTCATGCATTCATAGTTTATTTGTTTGAAATATCTGTGTTTTTCAGACACAGCAAAGATGTCTGCTATTAATCCCTCCCCCTTCCTTTCCTGAGTGCCTAGTCCCACACTGAGGTAAGACCTACTTCAGTCATTTCACCTATATCTACCAGATTCTGGCAGTGAGATGATCAGGACAATATGTATGTGGAAAAGGAGCTTATATGTTCTGGAAAAAATAATAATAAAGCAAAAGTTGGTATGGCCGAACAGTCAACAGCTCTGACTTTGAAGCCAGACTCCCATCACTTTGCTCTGTATCTTTGCACATTTGGAAAGTTACTCAGCCTTTCTGCATAAGTTCCTTCATTTGTAATGAATGTAATGATAACACCTTAGGGTTGCTGGGAAAATTTAGTAAGTGGGTATGTGTAAAACCCCTCGATCTATGTCTAGTCCATCGGAAGCACAATGACTTGGAGATGCGTCTTTTCCTGCCGACTATGCATCCACATTTTCAAAGCACTTTTCCAGCATCAAGTACTCTGGCAGGCACAAGAATTAATTAGGGTGATGATTTCCTACCCAGCTGGTTGGGGTGGAAGCAGCAAGCTCCCAGGATCTTGATTCCAGACTTTTCTATGGATGTGATTCCAGAGGCAAACCTTGAGATGTACCTTTGAGACCGCTTAGGGCAATGTGAGCAGGTTCATTCATTCAACACATGTTCAGTGAGAACCTGCTATGATCCAAGTACTTCCTTGCACAATTTACTCCTCAGTCCCTGCAAATCAGTTTCTTTACCTGCAGAATGGGAATCGTGACACTTGCCCTGCTGTGATCACAGGACTGTGAAGCTTCAAAGGCATGTGTCAGCATGCCCTATAAAATACTAGCCCTTGGTGGTGCTGATATTGCAGCCATGACAACTGCCACCCTCTGTAGGGTTGTGGCCCTACTGTCAGATGGCCCTCCCCCCATCATAGAGCAGCATTAGATCAGAAGGATGACCTCAGGAACACAAGCTCCATGGCACCATCTGGCATCCTCTTTGCCTTTGATTTATCAGTGCAGATCTCTCCCCATGCGACACCATAAAGGCAGGTTGTGTGACACCTTTACTGCCTTGCACAATGTGGAGCAGGGATGATGTTATGTGCGCAGGCACAGGGTTCAGGGGCTCACCTCTGCCTTCTTAGCACAGGTTTCTCATGTGGGAAAAGGCCACAGGTGCTTCCCAGGAGAACTTGGCCATTCTAGCTGTCCTAGAATAGGTCAGGCAATAGCAGGACAGCCAAGGTCCAGACTTGTGGGACGTGCCCAGTGGTACGTGTTGCTGCAACCCCTCACCCCTCCCTGCCCCGGTTTGCTCTGGTGGCTGCCATCCCCGAAGTTTATAGGTATCATTACCTATGAAAAATCTGTTCCATCTGAAGACAGTCGGGGTTGAGGATGGGTGGCAGATTGCAATTTAATGATCAGATTAAAATATGCTAAAGCAAACAAATAAATAAATAAAAAGCCCAGCAGCCTGGAGCGCCACAATTCATTCTGTGGGCAGCAGAGGCTGGGGCTCCAGGGACCAGCTCGTAATTCACCCCACAGGCAGGTTTAGTAGCCTGTTACTGTATGACCACAAGGAGAAACAACTCTCCAAGAAAGATTTACACTGAATGGCACTGGGGGCTGAAGGGCTAAGGGCTGGGAGAGGAGAGAGAGGTGGGAAACTAACAGGTCCCGGGGCTGATCATGGAGACAGAATGGGTTCTGAACTCACTCCTGCCAGGAACAGTCACCTGTGTCCTTCCTCCTATTCCGAGTCTATCCTGGCCCTCCACAGCTGACCACGCTGAGCTGCTCTGTGCCATGGCAATGAGACATAACTTGATAATGCCCCTCACCAAAATGAAGAGCCGTCCTTCTATGTCTACATCTTACCAGACTGTGATCTCCTGAGGGGAGAGAATGTGAGTTGCTCCTCTTACTAGTTCTGCTTTTAGACACAAAGGTGCTACTCAACAAGTAAATGTGAGGAGGATGAATGAATGAGCCACCTACCTCAGAGCTTTCTCTTCTCATTGAGAGGTGCTCTGTGCAGGTGCTCTGGGGACATGAGGAGATGGGGGCAAACATATTGTCGAGGCCCCCACAAGGTCCGCCCCCTCTACCTCCCTGGCCGCCCAGTCTTCCTTGGGGCCCGTCCCTCCATCTCCCTGGCCTGCATGCAGGTTCTCTCCTACAACACAACCTTGGTACCTACTGCTCCCTTTGCCTAGAATGTTCTTTTTGTCCATATTTAACTAATTTGTCCATTATAGCTTGAGAGGCAATTCCTCAGGAAGACATTGCTGACGCTGTTGACGAATTCAATTCTCTTTATTATAGACTCTCGTAGATCACATATCTTTTATTCATATTACACATCTGAGTTGCAGATTTACACTTGTCTGTGTGAATGATGGATTGATGTCAGATACCCCTGTTAGACAGTAAACATCCTAAGAGTAGGGACGAGGTACTTTTATTTGTGCTTGTCATGCCCCGCACCCAGAGCAATGCCTGGTTCCCAGCAGGCTCTCAGGGAACACGTGTTGATTAGAGGGTCAGTACCCTTTTCCAGAGATGTCCTCATCTCATATGAAATGGACGTCACTGAAGCACCCACCCCATCATAGCCTAGCACCCCACGACCTGTCACCCTTTGCCCTCCACTGACAGGTCTATGGTTATTACAGCAACAGAGATCTCCACGAAGCTAGAGTGTAAAACTGATTAAGGCAGCTCCCTTCCAGGGCCCAGCATGGCTGTGGATTTGCTGTTGTGTCTGAAGGAAGAGAGGAAGGGTGAGGAAACCTGAGATCATCATTCATTTCCCCCCTTTGGGGAAACTTTTTTTGTTCACACTCAGCAAATGATGCTCTTGTACCAATAACAAATGTCAAATGCTCTGCCTGGGACTTAGGGAAGACAGAACATTAGCAAAGGAGGAGCAATTCAGTGAAAAGGACAGAATTTCTGTTTAAGAACTGGAAAGCCAAGTAACAAATGTCACCAGAGACTCCAGGGAGACAACTTTGCATCAACAACCACCACTACAGAAAGAAAATAAATACATCCATGACTACCTTTAATCATCTTGCACTCCTGGCTTCCTGGAATCTCAACAATGTAGCATCTAGGTGCTACCAGCAGGCTGGACGGACTGCAGGAGATGGGGGAGATAGCCAAGGGTGGCCTTGGGAAGAGCAGTTGAAGCCTTGGGTGATGACACTGTAAATAGCATTGCAAATAAGGCCCCCACAGCTCCAGCCCATGGGGGGGCTTGGCTGGCAAATTTCTTTGTTCACTTATTCATTTGACAACTGTGAAGCAAACTCCATGGTAAGAGTGAGAGTTGTTCAGTTTTCTCCCATACTAGATGGTGATTGGGATAACATCTCATTTACCCTTTTATCCCGCTGAGTATACATGTTTGTGAACTGAGCTGAAATCAAGGTGTTCTCAGTTCAGAAGAGAGGCAAAAGGGTAAACGGGTAATCACAAGGGTACCACAGGAGATGGGTAGACATAGTGCTGTGGGGGCAGTAATCCTCTGTGGGGACCTCAGGGAATGGGTGGCATCAACACTGAGTCTTGAAATCTGGAAAGGTGTTCAAGCAAGGAGGAAATCATTCCAGGCAAAAGATATTATGTGTGCCAAGACAGGTTTTAGTGAGGGCAAATCGACTTCACTTATTCTGGGATTTTCTGTGTGCCCACACCACCAACTCTTACCCCAAAATCACAACTGGTCTCCCTATTTCCAAGCATGTCTCCCTGTGGTCTATTCACAACACTGCTACCAGAGTCACAGCGTTAAAATGTTAGTCAAATCGTGCTACTTCTCAACCCCAATCCTCCCAAGGTCTCCAGGCTCACTCCAAGAAATACACAAAGTCCTTACTAGGCCCTAAAAGAGGCCCTATGTGATCTGTCCCTCCCTTTCACTGTTAATTACCACTGTTAATTAGTCTTCTCCTCCCTTTCATTCTCTTTCTCTGACCATTCACTCTGCGCTCCCTGCAATTCCTCAAACCTACCAGGTGTGCTTCTGCCTCAGGGCCTTTGTGTGAGCTGTTCTCTCTGCTTGGAATAATCTTCTCAGATAGCCTCAGGGCTTATTCCCTCAAGCCTTCAGTAGCTTGCTGAAACCACCTTTTCAGTGTACTCTGGACCACCCTGTCTTGATTCACCCCAGCACTTCCGCCCTCCTTTCTTACCTCTGTCCCCTAGCTCTTGTCACCATCCAACATACCCTTTGGTTTACTTATTGATTTGTTTACTGCCATTTCCCCTCCCACTGGAACCTAAGCTCCCTGACCACAGGGAATTTGGTCCAGACAGTATCCCAATTACGTAGGTTAATGCCCAGCACGTCTCCGAGGATGAGGTGTTTGTTCAGTATTTGCTAAGTGAAGGAATAAACGAATCGACAGTTGTAGATAACCATGTGTTCAGACCAAATGCAGCAAGTATTCAGGCTTGTGAGACAATCCAGGCTCTCATCTCAAAAAGAATTAGCATTCTTCAAGTAAACCACAAGCTTGGTATGTAGAAATGACACAGGCAGAGCTGTTCTGAAACAAAACTGTGAGGCCATGTCCTAGAGATGTCTTCAGACCAGCTCGATGCTTACTTTGAGACCTCTTTCTCCCTTAGTGTCCCTTTTTTGACTTATTACCAAGGTGCTGAGATCTCACTGTAGGGGAAAGGGATGTGATATGTCTCTAATGCCTTACCTGATGCCTTCTCCTCTTCCTTCCTTCTCTTCCCTCCACTTCTTTAACATTTCTCCTTTAAGTTCTTCCTCTTTTCTGCATCCCTCCTCCTGTTTTTCTTTTCTTCCACTTTCATTGTTCTTGCCCTTTCTACCTCCTCCTACCCCTCTTCTCTGTCCTTTATTTTCTTCTGTCTTTTCCCATTTGTGTTCTCCCTCACTCCTTTCCTTTTCCTTCCTTCCCTCCATCCCCCCTCTCCCTTCCTTCTGCCCTCCCTTTCTCGTTCTTCCCTCAGTTGTCTAGGCAAGTTCTTTGTAACTTGGTGCTTTGTTCTGTGTGTGAGAGTCATCCGACCCCCTGAGTTTAACAATTTATGAGGGGAGATAAGATATTTTAAAGCAATTCAAGGCCAGACCCAAGACACACTGGAGGAGCTCAGAGGAGGGATCAGTAACTTCAGGAGAAAGGCTTCATAGAAGAGCTGGGCACCTGATTGAAGAATGAGTGTGAGTGGGCCTATGAATGTATTCACATCATGGCATCATGAGCAAAGGAATAAAAGCAAAAAGAAAGAACTAAACTTGGAATTTCTAGGGGTGCAAAAGACACTAGTCTGACTGGAGCCAACACTTTTTATTTAAGCCCAAAGAAGAAAGAATCATGAAGACGCTTCAGAATTCAGATTTTGCTTTTCTATCATTTTAACATCATCTCTTTACATCTACAGAGCAACCTGAGTCTACATATGTGTATTTTGGGAAAGCAACTGCAAACTGATCTTAGTGATATTGTGCATTAGTGTATTCCCAGCACTCAGCTGCCAATAAGTATTGATTAAATTGGATGCAATTAAATTCTTGTATGACTTGGGGGAAGGTAGAGTAATTCAGATCTGAGACGGTTTTAAATCGGCATCATCATTGCTTTTGGGTGTTAGGGATTCCTGCCCAGCATTCTTCCACCTCTCTTTGAAACTAGATGATATGAAATAATTGGGTCATAACATTTCCTCAGCAGTTTGTTGGGGGGCTTCCTATTGGCCCATCCCTTGATGGGATTAGCTACTTCAAGTCATCTAATAGCAAGAACTTTTTACATTTTAATCCACATTGATTCCCATGAGTCCAGCCTAATTTTATTTTCCCCAGTTTATAGCTTTGTTAATGTACATCATAATTTTAAATTCTTGCCCAAGCTTGTAAATTGATGAATGCAGTTGCATTCACTATCAAGGATCCAGAGATTTGTGTTGTTTTGTTTGATCTTTCATCTTACTGAGCTAGTCTTTCCAGTGGCAGTCTGGCTGAGATTAAGATTCTCCTGGTTACAGAGTGGTGCCTGGCATAAAGGAGGCAGTCAATGCATGCTTGCTTGTTGAAGAAATGCAAGGCTGGTCTACAGACAGCTGCTTATCTAGTGATTGTCTATGATGACCCAAGTAAAAACTCCCTGAGAGAGCAGCCCAGGGGACTCCCAGAATCCTCAGCAAATATTTGGCATTGGTGGGGTGGGGGATGGGATGGGTGGGGTGGGGGGTATTGACAATGCAAAGAAGGTCCCAAGGAGAAATGTAGACAATCTGAGTAAAACAGTAATGTGTGGAGACTGTTGACATAGGAATAAAAGAGCTGGTTTTATGTCATTGAAGGCCATGATGCTGTGTCTTGACTGGGATAAATGTGAGGATAGATGGTTAATGTGATTGATGAGGTCATAGTTTCTTGTTCTCTGGAATCAGGTCCTGAGGCCCCTCCTAGAGCTCCCAGTCTATGGGGAATATACAGGAAGTCAGGGCTTGATCTTTCATCTTACTGAGCTAGGGATCACTGTTCACTGGTCTGTCCTCTTTGTTTGGAGAATGATTCAGGCAGGCCTGCACAGAAGTCCTTCTGTCTTAAATTTGAGGTAAAAGATGGGGAACTTGCTCCATTCTGTAAGAAAGTTTACAGAGTCTTGCATTTTGAGTACAACCAGCGTCTCTTCAGCCATTAATAAAAGTGGCTTCTTCATTTCCATGCAACTACTGTTTTTGTATTGATTGGTAAGAAGTTGGAAACTCTAGCTTTCCACTGATATTGGATCAGCCTGGAAGACTTGCAAATAAATTTAAAGAATATCATTGGAAAAGCAGAGTATCACTTGAGGAGAGATTTTGCATATTGCAATGTTCTATATGTTCTTTCTCCCTAAGGTGAAATCTCTAGTACCTTGGTAGCGAGAAACCTAGAAAAGGAGCACTAAGAGAGAGCAAGGATTCAAAGAAAGTTCACAGAATGTATGAAGACAAGTTTCAACAGCATCATAGTTTTGTTTAAGACAAACTCTGTCTACCTCACTTCTAAGCATCAAGTTTGTGATTTGCTTGACAAATCTTAAATGTTCTTAAGATGAGAGCCCGGGGTGTCTAGTAGACCTAAATAGCCCTTCCAGTGTTGGGTTAGAACATAAAGTTGTTTGCAACTCTTCATTCATTTACTCATGTAGACCTTAAGATGGTCTGTGCTAAGCATAAGTGGGCCACACTGCTTCAGCCACCCCAAACTCTCCCTTTCTCTTTCTTTTATTGAACTATAAGATCCATGAAGAAAACATTAGTGGGGCTTGAAGGACCTCTACCATGGGATTGTAAACTGACTCTTATGAGAGTTGTGGATTTAGAAACTCAGATTTGTTCAGCCACAGTGTGTGTATATGCATGTGGGTGCACTGGTTCTGGTGAAACTGACAGAGCATTTGATCAGTGGACTGATGTGAAAGAATGGGGCTCCTGTTCACTGGAAGTATACATGTAACTCTTGGGTTGAGGCGAGGAAATATTTTTCAATGGTATTTCTACAAACCCAAAGTTGAAAAAGAAATTTAGAAGGCACACACAGGGACTCTCTGTTCTTGGGACTCAGGTTTGCTCAGATTTTCAGAGAAATGGGAGCAGTATTGTTTTTTAACTTTGCAATTTTGTAATCCAAGTAGGAACAGTGGAAAGAGAATGAGAAATGAAAGAAGGCACACTGATTGAGCTGGGAGATAACAGGAATTTCCTCAGAAAGTATAAGACCGCAGCAACCAGGTTAGACTCATATTTAAAAAAAAAAAAAGAAAGAAAGAAAGAAAAGAGAAATACATCCACAGCTAACAGTTATTTATAATGGAACTTGAAAAAAGAGAATATTCCTTTTTAAAAAATTTAAACTTTTTTTTTTTAGACAGGGTCTCATTATGTTGCCTAGGCTGACCTGACCTTGAACTCCTGAACTGTAGTGATTCTCCTGTCTCAACTTTCCAAAGTGCTGAGATTATAGATGTGAGCCACCAGGTCCAGAAAAGAGGAAAATATTCTAATTTGTTACTTGTTCAGGTTTACAGATGCATCCAGAGAGATATAGTGAAGAAATCACACCAATAAACACATGGCTAGCAGTTACTGTGTGTTAGGCTTTGTTCTAAGTGCTTTACATATATTCACTCATTTATTCCTCCCAACACGCTTATTAAGTAGCTACTGGTATTATCTTCATATTATTGATGAGGAAACTAAGGCACAGGGAAGTTAAGCAATTTATCCAAGGTCACATAGTAATTTGTTATGGCCAAATGGAAAATACATCTGTGGTCTTTGTCCCAGTTCCTGGGCAATTAAAACCTTTGGAATTTCCTGAATGGTAAGGGCAACAGGAGTGTCTTTTGGTCTAGTGAGATGACACTTGGCAGGCCACTAGATAGCTTTAGTATGAGGGCTTGGTGCTCAAAAGACCAAGTTTTGATGAAAAGCTTAGAACTTTCAGCCCCATCACCCTAGCTATGGGGTAAGAGGCTGGAGATTTAGTCACTGGCCAATAACCAGTGGTTTAGTCAATCATGCTTATGCAATGAAACCTTTGTGGAGCCCCGAACAATGGGTTTAGGGGGCACATCTGCATTCTGGGAAGGTAGCACACACCAACTCCATGGGGACAGAGGCTCCTATGATCCAGACCCTTCCAGACCTCACCCTATGTACCTCTTCATCTGACTGTTCATTTGTATCCTTTACAACAAAATGGTAAATGTAGCTCACAGGACTCAGTGACTTTGAGTCCTGTGAGCCGTTCTAGCAAACTATTGAACATGAAGAGGCCACTATGCGAATACCTGATTTTTGGCCAGTCATGAGAAGGATGGATGACCCAATACTTGTGACTGGTGTCTGAAGTGAGGATAGCTTTGTGGGAATGAGCCCTAAAACCTGTAGAGTCTGGTACACATTCTGGATAGTGTTAGAATTAAGTTGGATTGTAGGACACCTTGTTGGTGTTAGAGGATTGGCTGATGTTGGAAAAAAAACCTCTCTGATTTGGTGTCAGAGTAGTGTCAGGAAGAACGTGACAATAACGGAGTTGGAATTCAAGCCTGTGTGGTCTGGCTTTTGAGATCTCATAGAGCAAACCAATGCATTCTTCACACCAAAGGATCTAGAAAGCCCCCAAAGCAGCAAGCAGGCAGGCAGTTATGAAAGCAATTTGAGATGTATGTTATCACAGATGACTCAGAAGCATTCACTAGGTGACAACAGAAAAAACGGACACATTAGAGAGGGGAAAATCAAGAAGACCAGGGTAAAACACTTCAATGATTATTAGTGAATTCCAACCAGCAATTACTGTGTACAGAAAACAGACATGCCATGTGTTCTGAAGGTGTAGCCCTGGAGCTTGGCTCTAAAGAGGGCTCCTGGGAGGGAGGGAAGCCCGTTAGGGTGCAAGGGCTGAGCCTGGGTGTGGTGATGGGAAGATCCCTCATGTGCAGAATCACTCATTCAAGGAATGAAAACTGAGCAATGGAAGCTCTGGACAGATCCAGAATTCTTGAAAAATAATTCAAAATATAATGTAGAAAAGTATGTTAGGAAAACAAATGTCTGGGCCCAAGAGCAGAGAGCGATCTCAACATGAGACAGAGAAGGGATGGAGCTAGGAAAAGGAGCAGGTTAGAGCATTGTAAACTTTGCTGGCTCTGCTTGAAAGAAGTTGGAGAGCAGTAGGAGAGAAGACTCAAGGAGACATCAGGGACAAGACTCAAAAAGATGTTGAGGAGGAAATGTTCCTGCTAACACTGAAGCAGCACCTTACTCAAGGCCTGGGACTCCAAGGGAAGGGGAGGCTTTGGGTGGGGGGCGTGCGGGGGGAGGAAACCCTACCTTCTGCATCATTAACAGTCTGTTTTCAGGATTTGGAGGCTGACTCCAGCTGAGACAAAGAAAAAGCCCAGGGGCCTGGAGGGGGCAAGAGCTGGAGAAATTCCAGAGAAGAAAATAGCAGAAGTTACAGTGGTACAGGAAGCAACATACCTGGAATCGGGAATGCAGCGTTTAAAGGGAAATGAAAAGCGAGATAAATCTCAAATATGTGCATGAATACCAAGGGGAAGGAGGGGGCCTCAAGTAAGCCTGTGGACTGGAGAGGACCCATTTTACATTTTTGAATTTTTCACAAAGACATGAATATTTCAAAGGTCATTCTCAGAGAGAGGAGGTAGAATGCTGAGATTGGATTGTTTCCCCCAGGATATACGAAGCAGAGTGCAAAATTAACCTCTTGTTGGTGCCTTTTTTTCAACAGTGCATTTGATTCTACTCAACTGTCTTTGAAAAGACTGAAATAAAGGTTCTAGTTTTCCTTTTTCACGTGCTCTCTGTGTCTCCTGCTTCCTCAGCAAATTATCGGATCTCTGCTATGGTCATGCATTAGCAATAGTCATGTGGTACTATGCTCTGGGTTCTGGAACCTTAAATTTGCAATAGCAGCATGGACGTTGCTTGTGTTTTCTAAAGTCTTGTGGATCAGGCTGATGTGGGGATGTTGCTCATAAGTCTACTAAGTGACCTCCTGGAAAAAGTGAGATACTAGAGATGCGAGGCTGGATGCATTGAACTTTGGAGAGAACAGAAGTTATCCCCATCTTGGTAGAAGAAGTTGCACTGCTGTTGTAGAGGGAAGGCCCTGGACTCTACTTCTGACAGTGGAGTGAGATGTGTTGGCTGAGAATGAGCACAGAAGGAGGAAAGCAGAGAGGATAGCACTGTATATACTAGTATTCCTTTGACTTTTACTTTATCAGAGAGGGGAGGATATTATTTTGAGCTTTCTCTCTGGGTACTTAGTATTAAGAATTCACATTCAAATGTACTATATCACTCAGAGCCCTTTATGACATCAAGAAGTGCATGTTGATCACTCTGGGGCGCTACACTGGAGAGTGTGGCAGGGCATTGTGGGAGAAAGAACATTTTGGCAAGGGGTACCGTCTAAGCTGGACACTAATGAATAGACTTTTGTGATTTATCCAGAGGCATCCAGGAATGAGACTTGCACTGTCTCTTGTGTGGGTCCTGGAAGGATGTGTAAGAGCAACGGTTCTCCAAAGTATGCGGCCCTCGACATTGCCCTGGCCATACTATGCTTTACAACTCCTCTGCCCCTAAAATCCATGGTGGCCTCAGAGGTCTGTCTAAGGACTGTGTCTCACTGGCCTCAGTGGTCAGTAGACCCTCTGATCTCTTTATCCATACACTGTAGTAGCTCTTATGCAAGGAATGAGGGGATGCTGTGGTTCAGGGATCCAGATTAAAAGAAGCTCCTAGAACTCACCCACTGAATGATTTTATAAGACTGCATGCTTGTGCCACCGTCCACACAAGATGTTTCTATAACAAAGGCCATGTATATTCTGAATACCAAATTGTGGCCTGTAAAATTGGTATTTTGTTGCACGTCTTTTTAAAAACGAATTTTTTAAAAATGTATTAAATAATTAAAAACCTTAATTTAAAGGTTAGGCAAGTGAAGCAGTGGGATTAAAGAAGAAATAAAGAAATCTGGTTGTGATCTATTAGTTGCAAACACCACTGCACTTGAACCAGCCATGTCTTTTTTTTTTTTAAAGCGGCAAAGTGGTGGAATTCTTTAAGACCAGCCATGTAGAAATGTACGGTTTGGAAGCAGAGGTGAACATGCCAGATTTTATGATTTTAAGCTTTTGGACCTGTACTTTCCAAGATGACTGCGGGTCACCAGACCACATGGGAGTGTGACCTCCTAAAGGTGTGAACAAGGAGGTTTTAATCTATTGCAGTTCTCCCCTCCAGATGACCGTAGGCTTGGTGAGGTCTGAGTTTAGAAAAAAAAGTTGGGAGAATGTTGGGGAAAAGGTGTTTCTCCCTCATCCTTATGTTTCCATAGAGGCAGGAACTTTTATTTGCTCTTCCTTGCAGGGGCAATATGGGTGAACACCTCTGGTCCCAGACACAACCCCCTTTCACCACTGAAGAGTAATAAAGCCAAGTGTGGAGCATTGACTGGAAATATTTTTTCTGGGAGTGTGCTCAGTCAGTGAAACAGCCACATGGACTGGTCTTTTGCTCTCACTTATCCTTTTGGTCATTAGGTGCGACAGAGAAAGTCAGCTGTCCAAAATCTTACTATGTGAAGTTATTGCCATGAAGTGGCTACCTAGCCAGGGACTGCTTTCCCAACCTCTACCCCTACCCCTGCCCCTTGTATTTAGGAACGTGAATGGAAGGGAAGTTTTGGCCAAGGCTCTCGAGAAGTGGGGGAGTCTTTTTCATATTCTTTCCCTTCTGCTGGCTAGACGTGAAAAACTACAGATTCCTGGAGGATGGATGAGCTACAGAGCAGAAGGAGCTGGATCCTTGAATCATAAGCAGAAGCACTCTGACCAGGGACATTTGCCTTAGGTTGTTACATAAGTGGAAGTGTAATGCACTTGAGGTATTATACATTTTGGGTCTATTTGTTACAACAGTTTAGTACCACTCTGAGTAATGCACTAGGTGGGTAAGTTAGGTCCACAATTCTCCATGCAATTGGAAAAGAAAGCAGTCTGAGCCTGTTTGCTCCCATAAGCGTGTTCTAATGCTTAGATTTGAAAAGGGAACACTCATTGCCAGAGTCCTGTTTTGGCCTCTGGCAATGATCACCAACTCAACATTAGCAGATAACTGTTTACTTTTGAAGTTATTGCGTACCTAGCTTGTTCATTAATAAAAGTGATCATTTGATCCCCATGGGCTCTTCATTCCTTTGATCTAGTTTCTATTGACTAGAATTGTGATAGGGATGAGGGGGTGAGTGATTGGTATCTCAGCTTTCAATACACATTTGCCTCAACGGGGCTCTGGACAGTGCCTCCTAGGAGAGTCACAGCATGAAAATGAGAAAACAACTTGTGATGCCCTGAGAGCCACGGCATGTCCAAAACCAGACAAAAAAATTCCATCCAACTCTAGGAATGGGGAAATGGTGTTAAAAACTGGGACACAGACTGAGGCATGGAGGCCTGGTGTTCCAGCCAGAACTCTTGGGACACCACACCCTGTAACACATTATAACCTCAAAGGTCAGAGGCTCAATATGAGTGCAGACAGACTACTGGGAGAGATGCCTATTTGGGATGGTAGACATAACAGATGGTAGATGTGCAAATCTGTTGACGTGACAGTGAACATACTTCTGAGAGGCTACAACTGTGTATTATGTGTAACCTAGATTCCTTCCCCTAAAACAACTCTTGGGAACCGCAATTTTCCTTATGACCAAATCATAGCAAATGAAGAGAAGAAAAGGAGAATCACAGGGCAAACAGTCATGACTTAGAGACTTAGATTTTATTCTGGACAATAACCCTATTACTTTTTTGCACTGGTGCTTAGTGGGTGGCTGCCCGTTGCAGACAAGCAGACAGGATGGGGTTCTCTGCCCCCATAGTACAGCTAATGTTTGCCCACAAATGATCCTTTCTTCCTTATTTTCTGGATGAAGAAAATGGCCCATTAGGTCTTTTCCTGTCATGGTATGTATGATGAGGGGCCCCCCAAAACCGGAATTATCTTTTAGAGGACGGGCCCCTCAAAGTTTAGGTTTTCTCCACAAGGTATGTGTTCAGGAAACCCATCATCATCAGTGTTCCAGCTAATGTTGTTGTGAGAGGCTGCATGCAGCTTTAGTTAATTTTTTTTTGTGGCAATTCCTTCAGTGAGTTTGCCTATTTCATGACACGTGATTTACACAAACAACCTGCCCACAACACAGAGTATTTAGCAGTTTTGACCAACACGGCATGATCCCCCGCTCCCCCCAACCCCATTCACCCAATCTCGCCTTGAGTGACTTTTTTTTTGTTTCCTCGAATGAAAAAAGTCCTCAAGGGAAACGTTTGTCAATGTGTAAGAGGTAAAACAAAAAATGGAAGAAGCACTATAGGTATCAAAACGGACAAGTTCAAAAACTGTTTTGAGCAGTGGAAAAAGTGTCTCGATAAGTGTATTGCATCAGACGGAGCATACTTTTAAGGTGATTGAAGTTTAAACATGTAAGAATAAATAAACAGTTTTTAACAAATAAATTCCGGTTTTTGGGGAGTCTCCCTTCATAGACCTTAAGTGATTAGGGCAACAATTTAAACCATAATCCATACTACTCCAAACCTAGCTGGGGAGAAGATAAGTTACTAGCAAGTAAGAGAAGAAATTTGCACAAAATACAAGTATTTTTTTTGCAACAAAAGAAACTATTTATTTGGAATATGCATTACCAGTACAAATTAGGAGACTGTAAAACCTACACCGTGTTAGTATCATTAGAGAACACAAAAGTTCAGTTGGAATCAAAAGGGACAGAAGCCTGTGCTCTCACAAAAGCAGAAAAGCTTAAACTTTCAAAACCAAAACAGAGCAGAGCTTTGCAGGTTTATACTCTGAATAATAAGAAACGGGGAGGAGGAGGGGGAGAATAAAACCAACAACCAAAGGAAAGCATTTCAAAATGAAAATGCCAAAGAAAAGAAGTAATAAGTGAGAAAAGGGGGAAAACATTGAATGTTTTATTTATTTTAACAAAAGAAAAAAAAATTTACAAAAAATAAAAGATTCCAGAAAGCTTTGAGCTAGGGATTGAAACCATAAAGGTGATGTGAAAAGCTCGTCATTATTTTATTATGACTTAAGCACAAGAGCATGAGCGTGCAGGTGGAAACAGTTCCTAATTCTGCATTCTGTCTTCACTTTTGTTGCTTGAGTTCTGGCTGCCTTCTGAACAGAATTTGCTGAATGAAAGATGTTTAAAATCGAGTTTCTTTCAGATTATATTGCTTTCTTTTTTCCTGTAACTAACAAAAACATTCCGAATCAAGCCAGTTTTGCAATTTCCTTCAAGCAGCTGCCTAAATCAGTGGTTGATAATAGGTGCACTCTCTGTGATGCAAACTTAACCTCTTAGCGTTCAAACTTCATCATGGAGCCTGGCTCACTGTCTCGACTTGAGGGATCAGCAGGCAGACGAGCCCTGGGACTGCTTCTCGAATTTAGTCTACTTAGCCAGTAGTGCCCATCATACCAGTATCTCCTGCGGGATTCTTTGGGAAGAAAAATCCTTGCTAGTTGGAAGAGGTCTCATGGAATGTTGTTATTAATCAGGGAGAAAGAAAAGAAAGCACTTGGTTGTGACATTCAGAATCAACAAAGGCAAAAGCCTTTTCTGTTATTATAAAAAGTTCCCCTGGACCAATTTCTGGAATTTGTAAAGGGCTAAAAGGAGAAGCAAGTCCTTGATTTTATTTTTTCCAAGGACTGCATGAGCGCCACACACTGGAAGTGCAGGCGAGCAATGAGACAGCAACATAGACTTCATCATTGCTTCTGATGTCAACTGCATTCTGAAGCAAAGCAGGACAAGGAAACCATCTACCCTACCAATGTATCTTTTCACATCACCTCGTATACATATTTAAGGAAGAAAAACAGCAAGATCATAATCCTGACAATTAAAAAAAGCCCCCCCCCAATAAACAAACCAACATAACACAGAACAAAACATATAACTTTTTTTGTACTTTTAGGAGCAAGAATAAAGAAAAGAAAAGAATTTATTTCTGGGTCTCAACGTTAATAAACATAATGTGTTAGGTTGTACCTATTATGCTCACTATTCCAACCTTTTTTTTTTAGTTTACAAAATGAATTACTGTCACTTTTAAACATTGTGAAACAAGAAATGGATGTGCACAACTCGACACTTTTCTAGCATTCTTGAACTAATTCACAAATGCAAGAAAATAAAAGAAAAATGGGGGATATGATGAATGTAGGTAGTTTGGTGTTAAAAACTAATGCAGGAATGATGCGCGTTGTCACAGAAAGAAGAGGGGAAAGTCCCCATCCTGTTTTGCGTGCTATGAGGGTCATTTTTTAAATTTTTATTATAAACACTATTAAATTCAGACCGCTTTTTTGGTTTTTTTTCTTTATCTGAATATACAAGAACATTCATTATCAAATGTTCATCATCAATACTACAAAGAACGAGACACAAGTCGCAAGAAACAATGGAAAATGTTAATAAAGCTGAAAGAATCGTTGAGTATTTTTTTGTTTTTTTTTAAAGTTTTTTTTAAATTTGAGTTTCTGTAGTTTCATCTTTTTTGGTATCGAAGTCAGGTTTTTCTGGGCAGAAAACCAAAAAGCAGAAGGAAAAAGGGGGAAAAGATATGTGTGAGAAAAGGCAACCAGCAAATAAAGAACCACCACCACAGCAAAACAAAAAGAACACTGAAAGAAGGTGCCACTTGGCCAAAGTACTGCATGGGAGTCAATTCCACGCTGGGGGAGGAGTCAGGGATGGAAAGGAGGATGTCATGAAGAGTTACAAAATGGGCAAACCGAAGGTCGAGGACTGTTTCTCAGGGGACATTTGCTTTCAGGGAAAATGGAGCACTCCCACTTCCATGAGAAAATGAAGGAATCCTGGGGCACGTTTTGGTACAGATAGGACGGGCCTGATGTGAATTCCCAGGGAGCTGAATTTCCAGAGGCACGCTCTTTCCAAGCCCATGCTCCCACTGTCAGTGCCCTCGTGCTTTGCTTAACCCGGAGTGATCTCACAGTTGCCACGTTGGAAGTGACAATGGGCATGCAGGGGGCTGTGGGGAAGGC
The DNA here is from genome assembly GCA_963574415.1 of Tarsius wallacei. Taxonomy (NCBI): domain Eukaryota; kingdom Metazoa; phylum Chordata; class Mammalia; order Primates; family Tarsiidae; genus Tarsius; species Tarsius wallacei. Next base: position 43,828 of record CAUYQG010129765.1, read on the forward strand.
CTGGGCAGAGACGGGACTGAGTGAAGTGAAGGAAGGTGCTGAGAGAGGTTCATCAGAGCAAACTCCTGCCTGTAGAGAGTTGCCTGTGCGAATGCAGCGCTGCTCTGTTCTTTTTTATTAACTTAGTCCGGTAATCACTCAAGCCACATCTGGGTCACTTCTTGTTTCCAAGAGAATCCTTTTGTGTCTCTTTTGCACTTTGCCCTAGTCAAGCAGACGTGATCTAGCCATGTCCTGTGTGGATCGTTTCAATATACTCCTGCCATTTAGTCAGAGTTCTCCACTGGTTCTAATCACCATAGAATTGTCACAAAAATGCTCCTTATAGGAACTCTCTTTATCTAGCCTTGTTCTGATTAGGGCATGGGTTAGGAGATCCAGTCTTTTCTCCAGTGTCCTTTAGCCACCAAGGTATAATCTAATTTGGCCAAATACTGACTTTTTACATTTCCTTCAAAGACACATATCCCGGAGTTTCTTCGCTAGCACCCCCAGGTTTCCCAAACACACACAGAGGAGGGTTTTCTATTAATTACCATAGCACCATGCAGAATCCCCATGCCCCTCTTAGCTGGCCATCCTCACCCCTCAGGTACCTCTCCCTGAAAGCCTCCCAAGTAGAGTAAATGTGACAGGGGCCAAGTACGTACAAGGCCACATAATGAGTTTAAGTACAGACTAAGAGAACCAGGTTCTATGTTTTTAGTTTGGAAGCTTGTCTCTCTCCTAAGAAACAAAACAGACCCAAACCAGAAAACTAACTATAATGCTGCTCTTTGTCGCCATGTTGATATCAGGGTACTGATGGTAACCAACAGTTAGAGCAGGAAAACCATTTACGGTCCCTAGATGGCATGAACCAGTTTAGCTCAGGGATGTTGACTCACATTTACAGATTGGATCTGAATGAAATCAATTGCTTCAGTCCCTCACAAGCCTCTTGGTGAGCCAGGCATAACAATCCCCATCTCACAGATGAAGAAAACGAGGCACCAAGAGATTCGACCACCTCCTGCTAAATCATGTGGCAGAGCTGCCATCTCTATTGCTGGTAGAGTTGGCTATGAAGATGGTGAGCTCAGGTGACATTTGAGAATAGCTTTCTAGTGCATGCTAGTTTTTCCTAGATGTTTGCAGAGAATAACAATCCCTGTGATGATTTCAATGAAAACCTTACTTCCCTTTCCCCATGACTCTCAGGTCTTGAAATTAAGCTAGCAGAAAGTTCACATGAGCCACGTGCTTATATAACTCTCTGCTTCAGGGCAATAGGTCAGGATCAAGAACATGGTGCCCTGTAACACTTTGGATAATTAATACAATGTGCCTAATACAAAACCCAAAATGAAACAGAACCAAATCCATTACAGACATTGTAAGTACTGTGCATGGCTCCCTGAGTGCTCCAGAGGTTGTGGGAATAGGAATAGCTTACACTGGAAACATGGCCTTCTTTTCGGCTGGGTCCTGTGTATGTCATTCTGCTAGGTGCCCACTAGTAGGTCTGCAGATCTTGGAAACCTCGGATGCATATTTCTTCTGTGTATCCAGGACCTTCCCTCAGAGTTGCTAATTCCCTCTCTCGAGCTCACAAGGTACAGTGCTATGGCTACTAATGTATGGGATCTGGGGAAAGGCATGCGTCTACTCGTGCATGTACATGTGTGTGGGTGTGAAGGGATAGTTGAAGGGTTTGGGGGTGAGACCTTCTACTCCTTACTGATGCATTCATCGCCATGCTTAACTCAGGCCTGGTTTTGCAACAGGTTCTAAGCATGGCTTATTGAGTGTTGAATGGTCTCCAAAGAATGTGCCTCTGAAACTGAGTGTGGCCATCAGGCGGATGAGAAAACCTGTAGGAATTCTGCCCTTGCTGTTCCTGTGTCCTCCCCTGCCGCCTGACTTCCTGCCTGGGAATCAACCTAGCGGAGCTGAAGCCGGAAAATGTGGCACCTTTAGAAGCCCAGCTATAGCAATCTCCAGTGAATGCCTGAGGCTGGGAAGGAAGAGGAGGAAAGTGTTCCAATCAGCATTATCCCCAGGGAGAAAGAGCGAGAGGAGGCAAGGAGGCCTGGAATGAGTAGGGCAATGTGGCGTATTCCTGAAAAGAGGTAGTGAGAGGAACAAGAGAAACAGAGAAGGACTGCCTGTTAACATAGGGAGGCAGGGATCCGAGTGAGGTAAATTTGGCTCCTCAAACCACCAGCATGAAAACATACAAACACTTTTATTATTTTCTTTGTCATTCTTTTCCCTCTTTAAATTCCTCTAATGGTTGAAAATATCCTTCAGTGATGTAATAGAGGGCAGGGACCCTGGGGGTCTAGGACAGAGGCACAGGGGCAGGGAAGATGATGAAAACCAGGCTGACAGCTGGAGGCTGGGAAGGGTGGCTTCTACCCAGAAAAAAAAAGGGAAGAGAGTATAAAGAAGTGTCCAGATTGGCTGAAATAGCATCCCAAAGAAGAGAAGAGAAGGAGACTCTTATTGTGTTTGCTGATTGCTTCGACCTCCAGTCTGACCGCTTCAGCGCTGGGAGAGAAACCCTCCCTCCTGCCCCTGCCCCAACTGGGGCACAGGGTCAGCCGGGATGCGATTGCTGGGAGATCAGTTGGAGGTATCAGAGTGAACACTGCCAGGGCCTTCTGTAGGGGAGGTCACTGATGAAGGGGTAGTAGCATCCTGCCAACCTCCATTAGCCTAGAAGGGAAAAAGGGAGAGAAGTCAGTCCTCTGAGATCGGGTGGCCGTTTTCAGCAGACAATGACAACGAGGCAACTTGTGTAAGGACCGAGCACAGTGCCTGGCACACGGGGACACCCATCAGATGGGCAGCTATCACTGTGGACGACAACATGCCCCCCACACCCTCAGAGGAGCCTGGGTCCTCCCAATCAATGAGTCTTTGGGCACAATGTCAACACCTCCCGCTTGTGTGATGTGTCAATGCTTCTTACAGACTTTGTAATGCAGTCCAACTTCCCTGCAAGTCAAGAGACTCAAGGTTTGGTTCTGACTCTGGTAACAGCTAGCAGTTGCTGAGGGTGAAGCATCTTCACATTTTTTGACCATGGTCTCCCTTTTTGAAAAAGAAGGTTGGCTCAAATGCTTTCTATGGTTCTTTCCAGCTCTGCATGTCCCATATGTTTATGAGATTTCCAGGTACCTGTTCTAGGTAAGGCTCTATACTCCATGCTCTTGGCTGAGTAAGATGCGGTTCACACCCTCAAGGAGGAAGATAAGCCAAGCCCATGAAAGAACTATAATTCAAGGCTGAACCTAATAAATGGCAGAGTCCTGTTGTTACAAACGACATCACATCTTGTTGGGGCATCAGGAACTACTTCATGGAAGAGGCACTCTTTGAGAAGCTTTGAAAAGTACAGAGGGTGATTCAGGTGACGATTACAGGTAAAAACAATGGTGCCAAGACCATAAGGACTGGTCTGCGTGAATATCGAGCAGGGGGGTGGAAAGCTACAAGCTTGATCTGCATTTGGAGATTGTTGGTATAAAGACTCTAGATCCGGGAACATCCAAACAAAGAAACTGTTCTAAAGCGATTTGGTTAGTGACCATCCCTTTCAAAAAATATCCTAGCACTAAAGAGTCGAAGAATGACTGGTGGTAGTGGTTAATTCATGATACATAATTCATGTTTGTTTATATATTAAAGCCCTGAAATATAAGTGTGCAAAATGCCTTTCTTTTTCCAGCCACTGTGTTCCTTTGGAGTTAAAATAACCCTGAGTCTGGAAATGTTAATGTCGTATAGGGCAGGTCTTAGATATTCCTGGTAAAATATTTTCTGTTGCACTATCCTGTTATTTTATTCTCTGAAAAAATTTGGGGCAGATGGGGAAGGTCTTACATTGCCATCTGGGAGGGACCACTGCTCCCACTCTTGTGTACCCCAAGATCTAGGGGAATGCCTGGCACTTAACAGGTACAAGCAAATGTCTGTTCACATTTAGTTCCTAAGATAGCAGACGGGCAAGAGAAAAGCAGGTGTCCTGGTTCATGACTGAGACAGAATATAGGCCTCTGAGCCTTTGAATCAGGCTCCTTTGTCTCTGTCTTTTTTACATCTACTTGGCTTTGTCATTGGTTTACCCAAAAGATTCTCCCGCTTCCCCAGGAAAGCCAGGCTTTTCATTCAAAGCAGCTCCAACCTGTTACTTCAGCATAAGGGTAGGTTTTGTCCACCTCATTGAAAAGCAGAGCTGAATACCAAGACAGCACCCTGGGCAATGCCAAGAATACTGCTCTTCAGTTGTGGGTCAACGAATAACTGCCCTCAAGCTCTAATCCTCCATCTCCTAACCCAGTCAGGTCATTTCTCTTAACTCCCTTTCTCTGCTGGAGGACATTTTCCCCTGTTGTTTGTGATAGGGAGATTAGATGGAGAACAATGAGGAGAAAAATAATTCCTTCTTTCAAAACAGAAGGCTCTTCCATCCTTTGGGGGGTCAAAGCTAATCAAAACCAAGAACAGAATTAATGCAAATTCCTAACACAGATCTGTCACAAGGGGTGATGGCATCGTGGCCTTCCTTCCCAACCAACAACAAGTATTCTGGTGCCATTTGAGGCTGACTGACAATGGTGGTTATATTTTTCTTTCCCCAAAGATGCTTTCATGTCATTTATCCTTTTTATTATAAAAATAAGATATGCTTATATAATATTTGTAAAATAGCAAAGCATAAAAAACACAATATACAACACCCATAATCCTACTACTCAGAGATAATTACTATTAGCATTTTGATATCTGTCTATCCTAATCATTTTTATATGTGTATGTTTGCCAGATAGATATCTAGACAGACATCTAGATAGAGAGATAGGCAGGTATGTATGTGTGGGGGTGGGGACTGGCTGAACAGTACAGAATCTTAAGGAAACTTGACAGAAGTTCTTTAAGTATACTGTCATAAAGCAGAGTAAAGGGCTGGTTAAAAAAAAAAGGAAAAAGTCATGTATTTTTGAATTAACCTGGTATGAGACAAGCAGATAAGGAAGCTCTAGGAAACCAGTTAGCATCTGTGTCATAGCACATGGAACAAAGAAGTCTCATTACACTGCCCACAGATCACCTCTATTACTATTATTTAACCATGCTACAATTCTATTAAAATAACAATAAGAGGTGCCCAAAACGAGGTCATTAGTAAAAAAAATTAGTTCTGTGGTGTTTCATTAACAAGGAATTGTCAAGGCATTCCATATTGCCCAGAAGATTCTGGAAGACACCTTTTTGAGTCATCTCTGACCTGAAATAACTCAAACAGTAGACATTTGATCTCCTTTCTTAAAAAGTTCTGTTTTCTCAGACCAGTGCATAAGATGCCAGGGAGTACAGAGAAATTACAGATGGCAGAGACAGGAATTAGTTCAAGCTAATATCAAAACCAGCATTTTAATTTGGTTAGTTGGCTTGGTGAAGAAGAATATAGAAAACCTTCTATGAAAAAGAAATACATTAAACAAACCTCTTTAGCGTGCTTTCTTTCACTCTCTCCACTCCATAGACATGCACACACACACACACACACACATACACACACAGGCATACCCCCTCAGATTTGGTGACCAGTCATCCCAGTTTGCCTAGGACTCTTCCATGTCAGTACTGAAAGTCCCACGTCCCATTTGAGACCCCCAAGGCCTGGGCAAAATGGGACTGTTGTCCATCCTTCTCCAGGATATGCCAGTAATGACCCCCTACTTCTTGCCAAATTTAAGACACTGTAGCCTATCGGGTTCAAGTTAGGTAAACACAGACACCTTTTAGAAGAAGCATGTCTGGCACTGGGAAATGTGGAAGAATTCTTTTCTCTGGAGGTGCTCTATACAATAGTATACTGTCTGCTGCCGCTGCTGCCAAAACCTTCGCGAGAAAGAAGCTGCGAGAAAACCCAACTTAACCGGGTTCCCGTAAATCACACTGGCTGCTTCAGCTGTATCATTCCAGCTTTAATGTAAGAAGTTCAGAGGCTGCGCCGTCTTGGGAAACAGCTGACCTCGCTTACCGCCACGTTAACCCTGGGGAGCAATTCCTTCCCTCTTCCTCGACAGAGGGTGAATATTAAGCAGGAAACTCCGCCTTTGTGTGTTTATTTATCTCTGGGCGCAGTGAGGGTAGAGGATGCTCTCATTAACAACCGATGGGGGTGGCAGAAAATAAGACTTTTCTTTTTCTTCTTCTTCTGCACTCCAACTCCCCACTCCACTCTCTGATGCAAATTATCCTTTAAAATGGACACTCTTCAAAATGCTAATATCAAAAACCACATTGAGGAGCTACACGGGTGGGAGATAAAATGTGCAAAACCAGAGGTGCCCTTTTTATCTCTGAAAGCATTTCAAATGGAAAAGATCCTACGTTCGTACCAGTTATACAGGTAATTCTGTAGCCTGTGATGCCAGGCCTGGGAAGCATGACCCCATGTAACTTTTAATTCCATCAGATGGAGCTTAGGCCAGCAGAGTACCCTGAACCTGGAACCTCACAGAGGGAGAAGCTAGTAGGATATAAAATTAGGAAAAAATGCAGCAAGTTTCCAAGATTAATAAACTGGATTTTCAAAACACAAAATAAAGATGTCTCAAAACAAAGTGTTTTAGGAACAAAAATGACTATTTACTCTAGAGGTTACCCTAATTTTGCTAGAACTCCATTTCAAGGAGTTAGCTACTGAGCTGAGGACGGGGCAATACCAGATGAGAAAACCCATGTGGTTTCTCTTGGCAAAACACAAGACTTAGAATTGCAAGTGCAGCCCTGACTTTTCTCTGCTACCCTCCTTTAGGCAGAACAGAGGCCACATGCAGTTGCCTCTCACTCTCTGCTATGGATTCAGTACCGTTTTAGCCCAGAGCAGTGGCTGATGGGCTGAGAACTGCCTGTCCCAACTTCTGTCCTTCTCACTCTCCTCTGAGCTTACCTTAGCAGCACACCATTGATGCAGAGAATTCATCACCCGATGTGACAGCCCAAGCGAGCCTGGCACTAAGAAACTCTCATTTGCAACCCAGAAATACGCTGAGGTGCCACAAACCGGCTGATGTCAGCACCAAGTCGAGCTAGATCTGCATACGGGCCAGATGCCATTACCAGAGATGCCTTCAGCGTGGGTGAGGAGGCGTACGTGCTCCAGGCCCTCAATCACCGGGCCATTGGCGGGGATGGACAGGATGAGAAACAAAGGGACAGGGATGCATCCTCTCTCCCTCTCTGTGCACATGCACAGGCACGCATGTGGATGCGCGTGCACACACACACACACACACACTCAGATACTATGTATCAGGGAGACATCAGCTCGCAGAGTGGCAGTCATACCCTATACTCATTACTTTTCTAGGAGAACTATGTTTTCCTGATGGGCTTAACACTTGCCCAAGATTACATAGAGAACACTTACCAAGAGACATCTGGGATAAAAAGATACTATTGGGAAGTTCTTTTAGAAACATCAAAGGATTCAGAATCTCCCTGGGGAATTGTCCCACAGTAAGCAGATCCTGGCCCAGTTGGCACCTCTCCAGTCTTATCTCTAGCTGCCACCAGAGTGATCTTTCAACAATGTAATTCTAATCATGTCACCTCCCTGCTTAAACTTTCAATGGTTTCCCCTTGGCCTCAAGTTGAGGTTGAGTATCCTCAGCAGGTCTGCAGTGCCCTTGATCTTGCTTACTCTGCATCCCACGTAAGTATTTAATACTTCAACCATATCAGGCTACTTAGAAATTCCCATGTGGGAGCAGCCATCTTATGCCTGCTTTGTTCTCCTTGAATATGGTGACCTCAGTCATCCAAGTACATCCCACACACACCCTGGCTGTTTTCTGAAGACTGAGTTTAAATATCCTTGCACCTTCACTTGTTCCCTAGCCATATTTCTTTCTCCTGCAGGCCCCCCCAATTCTCTGTGTGTATCTCTATCACAGCACCTGTGCCGCCATATTGCATTTGTCCTTTCCCATGTCCGTCTCACCTAGCAGACCATAAGAGCAGGGCTGTGGAATTTATCTTTGATTCTAGGTGCCTCACACAGTACCTGACACATCACAGATTTTGATAAATGTCTCCTGGAAGGACACAGGAAGAAGTAAATAAACACCTAGTAACACTGTGACATATATCCTCCATCCTGGGCATGGTGAGACATATAGTATCAGATCTCTGTCCTTCACAATTCAGTCTCACTACATGAAATCATTGTGTACATCTGGAAAATATTCAAAAGACAGAGCAGAAGCAGAGCCAAATTTCTGGGCAACTTTTACATCCAGGCAGTGAACTTTTTTCTTACTAAGTTGGCATCAGGAAGATTGGTTACTTCATAGCTTACCCCAAGCAAGTAACTATGATTAATATTTGTACTGCTCTGTTTTTAGGGAAGACAGTTGAGAAAGACTGTCTATTGCAGTACCACAGCTTAGCACATCATCTCAACAAGCAGTGTTCTTCAGAAGGGAACAAGGAGAAAGGAGATATGCCCCCTTGCATCTGGAACAGTCCCCAAGTCACCACCTTGGGCACAGTAGGAATTGCAAATGTGCAGAACATAGTACCCTAATGGAATGTCAGGTCCTTGCCCCTCTATCTTTCCCACATGCAGATTCAGCTTCCACCTTAGAATCTGGGAATAAAGTTGCCAGATAAAATACCAAATGCTGAGTTAAATTTGAATTTTGACACGAGATGAACTGGGGAAGTATAGGACCTGGTCATGCCTAGATTTGCAGCCCCAGCTTGTGAAACTTGAAATGTCCAAAAGGCAGTAGCAGGTAATAGGAATGCGCTTGGCAAATCGTAGGTTCTGAGTTCTAATTTCCTCTCCTAAGAAGTAAGAATGATATAGTTCACACTAGAGTCATGTGCCATTATATATTTGTGATCCAGGGTGAGAGACTGGACCATAACAATTCCTTGCAACCATGACACCATGGTGAGCACCCACAGTCAGGCCACCCCTGGCAGGACACCAAGAGAAGCCTTCAATGCATTCATTTCTCCATGCATTCAACTCAAGTGCTTAATTGAGCAGCAGACTTATGAGGTCTTTGGGCTAAATGTACACACAGGAGGTTAAAACTTAAAGTGTGTTTTTATTTAACTTTTCAAAGCTTACCCTGATCTCCTAGCAAACAAAAGTAAGCTCAGCTTAATTCAGTTAATAAAGGTGTCTTGGTACAGAGAACTTTATTTGTATCTTGATAAACACCCTCTACCCTCACAATAACTGCACAAACCAAAACACAAGCACACTTATACACATCAACACATAGTGTTAAAAAACATGCACAATTCCCACATACTTTCATTATATTCATGTAGCGCTAATATACGTTCAGAACATACAGGACCTAAATAATGCACATGTGTGCACACAAACACACACTCAGATGCTGCTTACACTGAAAAGTGTAGCTACATAAGACAACAGACAATTACATTTACTCATAAAGCCAAATGAGATAATTCAAGCGAAGGGTATTTTTTTTTTTACTTGCAGTATAAATTATCTGATTGGCTGATTCCACACAGCCCTGAATTCTTCATTTCATTTTTATAACCTTTGATTTTGCTTTGGTTTTGTTGACAAGGCTATTATTTACTAAGGATACATACAGAAACTGTATACACATCTTAATGATGAGCAGTGGCTACACATGGAACACACGCACACACACACACAGCTAGTGTGTGTGAACATGCCCTCGTGGGGTAAATCTTGAGGCTATTTACCATCACACAGGAAGCTCAACCCCTTACACTTTTCTGACCATCCAAGAGACAGCAATTACCCCAGATTATCAGACCAACAATGACATGCCGTGTAAAGACAGACACTGAGCCAACTCCACATCCCAAAGACTGGCATATTCAAGTACACTTAGGACATTAATAGCAATTTACGTGCCATCACTGAGACAAAGCCACAAAGGCTCCGTTGGCAGCCTCTTATTTCGAAGCCTATTATTTGTGGGAGTTGCAGGCTATAATCACAACAGAAAGTTTCAAAACCCTTATCTTCCGTGACGCACCAAATCTATTTCAGAGCCATAATTGCTATGTCACCGGAGAGTTTGCTGCTTAATGCACTCAAATGCCATTTAGTGTTTGCAGGGTCATTACAGCTAACAGAAGAGTGGGGGAGATATGGTAGGAAGCTGGAGGTGGGGGGAGATGCAGACAGAGAATATCGAGGAGAATGTGCTAGAATGGGGTGCTAGCCTCTATTGTGTCTAATTTGCTGATGGGAGGATGTTGTTGTTTTAAAAATTATATTTACCGATGAAATGAAAGCAAGACCTTGAAAACAATCTATATACTCAAGAATTCTGAATTCATCTGACACCACCCCAGAGATAATCAGTGGATGCTAGGAGATACCTTCTTTTCTTCTGGGATTCCCATCCAAGTGTAAGGGGGTTTAATTAAAAAAATATATATTTTTTCTCCTTCTAAAAAGTTCTAGAATCTCTGCAGTAGAAATATGTCAGCTATACCATGGGTTCAGGAGTCTGCTTTGGCTTTTCTGTGTATATGCTGCTTGCTATAGAATAAGAAAGGCAGAGCAGATGATGGTGAGAGCAAGTTCAATAACCTAGAAGAATATGTTACCTTATAGATGGTGTAAGATGAAACAAGGAGACAGACAGAGCATCCAAAAGAAGAGAAAACATCCAGTCATTCAAAATATCTGGATTTTTTTTAAACCTAGGTTTAGCCAAGGTCATAAGAAAGCTTTTAAAAGAGATGTAGTTTTTATTTCTTCAACCTTCTATAAACAAATCTTATTTATTTGGCTTAGGATAATACTAGGCATAGAGTAAATCTTCCAAAAAATTTTTGACTAGCATATCTCTAGGTTCTTTTAGAAAATTGCTAGGTATATTTCACAACCCTCTTTTTTATAGATCAGAAATTAAAAAAAAAAGTCAAGTTAATTTAGACTGCAGGATTAATTTTTTTTTTTACGTATTTTTAAAAGATCTACACCAGTATCACTTACAGATCTGCCTTTAGTTTTCCTGGGCTGACAATTCAGCATTCACTCTAAAGAACTTTCCACAGAAATAGAATGAGACTTGGGGCCTTATTCCACACGATCCTCCCTTCAGGAACAGAATTTCCTCTATTTTTTAAAAGGTGGCCAAGTGCAGAAGGATTAATTTCCTTATTGTGTAAGAGTTTTTAGAAATCAATGAGGAAAAGAACACCTCAATAATACATATAAAAGGCCAATAAATACATGAAAAATGTTCAATCTCAGTAGTAACCCAGAAGATATAAATTAAAAATGAGACTTATTTTATAATTTGATAATTGACAAAGATGGAAAAACTGTTGAGATATTGCTATTTAGGGTGTGGGGAAATAGAAACATCATAAACTGCTAGTGGGAGCCACATTAATAGATGTTTCCAAGAGAAAAGTTTATAATACCACAAAGACCGAAGACTTGTTCATACTCTTTGATCCAGCAATTCTATTTCTAGAAACTTATCCAAAGAAACAATAAAAAAATATGCACTGAATTTTTGGTACTGTGAAGCTTACCTCACTGTTATTAATAATAGTAAAAAATCCCCACAAGAAAACAGAAAACAGCTCAAATGTTCCATAATACAGCCTGATTAAATAAATTATGGACTTTCCCTGTAACAGATACCTATGCAGTTATTAAAGTTGAGAAGAATATGTAATGATTTTGAAAATATTATAAAATATTTTTAGTAAAATAAGTAGGTTATAAAATGGTATGTAGCTTTTCCACACCCACAGGAAAAAAATACACTTAAACACAAAATGCTAGAAGACCACGAGCGCAAGTTAACAGCAAATTTTCGTGTTGTTTTTCTGCATTCTCCAAATTTTCCACATTAAATATTAATCTGTAATCAGAAAAAAGTAAGTTTAAGATGTAAACAAAACATCTGAAGGGGAGCTCATATCTAATTCAGGTCTTTGTTTCATGTGGCCAACTCCAGAGCTCACTGGAGAAGAGAAGTCAGTGTAATTTGTGGCCAAATACAGGTCTTATGAAGAAAGGCAAAGAGAACTGAGATACTCTTTCTTCAGAAGAGAAAGTTAGCAAGTGATTTCATAATTCTTTTCAAAATACAACAATTATGTGTGAAGACCGTTTATCAGTTGTTTTTCCCATTTCATGACAAATAGAGCCAATAGGCTCAACAGCTTAGACAAGATGAAGGGCTGCTCAGGAAAAGGACTAGGTGCTAGGTCTCCATGTTATTTTCTCCTCCTTAATGCCCAATATAACTACTAGTTTATAATAGGTCCCAAGAATATGTCTGCTGAACAAGTGAGGGATTGAGTGAACGAACAAATTGTGGATCAAGAGCAAGGCCACAGAGATAACAACTGCCCCAAAGAAAAGTATGGGTAAGAAAAACAAACAAACAACCCCCCCCCCCCCTGCCCCCAGCAACAGATAGTTGGGTTCTGACTGTGTATACCTATAAAAGAGTTCTGAGTTCTGCCATGAGTTGGTGAACATTATAAGGTACAAGGTATAAATACACTGGAGGTAAAAGATGTGTCCCAGACTGTGATAAATGGGAAAAATAGAACTAAAAAGTCATTCTCTTGTGGGTCAGATGCTCTGGACCACAGAAATACAGAAATGCAGATGTTTGTGGGGGCCTTCAGGTAGGCAGAAAATTCAGTTACAACCATCTGGTTGCTGGTTAAAAAACAAGTCGAAATCCTGAGCCACAAGTTCAACTAGGCTCACTTCAAAAAGCAGGCATTAAGCCCCCACTATATACAAAGCCTGAATTGAGGGGTAGGAGACAAAATTATGATCCTTTGCTTCAAAAGTCTTTTGTCTAGAGAGGAAGAAAGGATAAGTATCAGAAAAGAACTCCCATTCCAACTCCAGTGTATTAAGGACTAGATAGGCACAGTCTGAAGGAAACGAATACTTCTAAGAGAAGACAGGCCTGAGCTAAGTCACGAAAAGATAAGGAGGATAATGAGATGTGTGCCCATTGTCACAGGTTCTGGGCCCTGGATTCTGATTGAGAACTCTTAACCACTGATGGTGGCCCAGTAATGGTCAGTCTTACTATGACAAGAGGGGAAGACAATGCACATTTACAGTGTCAGGCACTTCAGAAACACATGAACTAGAGAAGAAATGAAGAAAAGGACCAGGCCAGGCACATGGTGCTTTTTTGACTGCAAAAATCATCATATTAGACAAAGAATAAAAATTGACATCTGCAGATCCATTTTGCTAAACTTCGGAGTTCTTCTTTTTTTTTTTTAGTTATTATTGTTCTGATATCTGGTTTTCCCCTGCTCTGAACTTTTTTGGCTTATATTTTTAAAAATATCCTAATTATTTTAATACAATTGAATAAAATAAGTTAATGTGTATATACAGTATCTACCACATAGAAAGAAGTCAATAAGTGTTAGCTATTAATACAATTATTAAGTGTCATTTTTGCCTGTTAATTTTCTAGTTTTATTGTTTTTTAATTGTTCTTTAATTTATTGCTTTAAATCACTTCCTTATTATATTACTACTTGATCTGTTTTTTAGTCTTGGTAAGTATCTTCATAGCTGATGCTAATCCTAGCTTTATTTTATGTTTTCATTGTTCTGCATAGTATTTGTGTATCTTAATTCCTTTTACCTTAATTTTGCCATTTTGCATGCAATTTTATCACTTTCCTGCCAATTTTGTTTTTCATTGCTTTGTAGTTGATATTCTTTCTTCATACGTTTCTTTTTTTTACTTCCTTTTTTTACAATTATTTTTAAATTTAATTTTTCTAATTTTATTAATATTATGTTATCTTTGCATTCCATTGCATTTATTTTTTAACTTAGTTAAACAATCTACCTCTACTGATATTTCACACCTTGATTTCCAGAACAGTCTTCTATTATAACAACCACCAAATCTCTCTGTGAAGAGACACTTGATCTAAAATCTCTATTCTCTCTCATGCATGATCACTGGGTCACTAGCTAAGTGGTTAACCAAATATTACATGATAGAGGTGCAGAGTAGGTTATATCCAGAAAATGACTTTCTTTATAATTTTCCAAATTGAATTTTAATAAAGGAATTGACTAGTCTTAAGACTTCTATATACCACCCTGACAGGTACATAACAGAATAGTCATAACTGAATTCCCAGAGCTCTTTTCTACATCATCCAGGCTCCAAATTATTTATTACCAAGCAACATAACAAATTATTTTACTATAAGCATCTTGCCAATTACCTTTACTTAGCATAAGGACTAGGGGTCAAGGGTCCATCTAGATAAAGAGAAAGAAGAAAGGTGAGAAATGGCAAAAGACAAAAGAGGGAGCTGTAATATCTTACAAGTGATGAAATCACACACACACTATATATATATATATATATTGAGTTGGAGTCTCACTCTGTCGCCCAGACTGGAGTGCAGTGGCCGCTTCCGGCCACTGCAGCCTCAACCTGCTGGGCTCCGGCGATCCTTCCGCCTCAGCCTTCCAAGTAGCTGGAACTA